>JAOEGS010017695.1:0-25724 GCA_025447755.1 Corythornis vintsioides
TGTCTTGTTCTAAGGTTTATTTTAGGTTTTGGCTTCAATCTTATGGTTTTGCACTGAATGCCTTCATCAGAAAGCAGCCCCGGTCCTGCAATAAGCTGTGCCTCCATTCCTTACCAATCAGTTACGTTCAAAGGAAGTAGCTACACATTTTCTAAAGGCACAGATTTGAAATTGACCTAAAAAAAAGTCCAGTGTCTAAAGCTGTCAGTTTAAGGATATAAATGCCTATTTGCTAGGAAAACAAATGAAGAGTCATGAGTCAAGAACACTGCTGTAGGCAACTGTGCTTTGAATGCTTCTGACCTGTGCAGCCAAGCTCAGACTTCCTCAATCCTGTTTTTACAGACACAGGAAACTAGAGAGATTCTGCACTTTCATTATACTACATGGCCTGACTTTGGTGTCCCCGAGTCACCTGCTTCATTCCTGAATTTCCTGTTCAAAGTGAGGGAGTCGGGGTCGCTTCACCCCGAGCACGGGCCCGTGGTGGTGCACTGCAGCGCGGGGATTGGCAGATCGGGAACTTTCTGCTTGGTTGACACCTGTCTTCTGCTGGTAGGAACTGCTCCCTCCAGATGACATCCTAGATCTGTGGCATTCCTTTGGAGCATGGCTTGCCGTAGGCTCACACAGAGCTGTGGCATGATCTGAGAAGTATTGTTGCGTGCTGTTTCCCATTACTTTGCTCACAGTCTGGTTTGGGAGTGTATTCCAAGGGAGATCTCATTCTTAACTGGCCATTTTGAGTATGGGGAAGGAAAGTTATGTCATTTTTAGAGTGATGTGCAAAGATAGGCTTTGCCCTTGTGGGTAAAAAAAGACCACTAGTGTCTGTTAAGAAACTAACTTAACACTGTTAAGATAGTCTGAACTATCCTGAACAGTGCAGGAGAAATAGAATGCAATTCCTTTTACAGTCAGCTTTGCCTGTTGACAGGGGGAAACTGTCCTGACTTTAAGATAAAGCAGGAGTTCCCTTGGCTTTATTCTGTGTGAGAGCAACTAATACACAGAAGTCAGGTCTAGGTTAAAATGTCTTTTTTTTTCTTTTTTTCCCTAATTATATTTTCAAAGAAGAAAGATAAAAAGGGAAAAACATACGACACATTGGAGGCCCAATGTGTTCTCCCCTCGCTGTCTTTTTAAAGACCCAATAAACAGCATCTAATACCCGATTTTTTTATTACTTACTTAATTATGTTATATGGAGGGTAGTCTGAAGGCCATACTACAAAAAGAGTCATTGCATTGAATCTGAAGAGAACATAAAGCATGTTTCAATGTGCATCCTCAGATGGACAAACGGAAAGACCCTTCGTCTGTGGATGTGAAACAGGTTCTTCTGGAGATGCGGAAGTACAGGATGGGGCTCATACAGACCGCAGACCAGCTCCGCTTCTCCTACTTGGCTGTTATTGAAGGGGCAAAATTCATCATGGGAGATGCTTCAGTGCAAGTGAGTACTGTGGTCTGTAGCCTAATGGCTTGAGCTGCAGCTCTGCTCCACCTGCAGCAAATACTTGGGATGAACAGAACAGAAAGAAACTTGAAATTTCATGCTTGCTTCAGCTTCAATAGATTTTTATACTATGGGGTTCTTCAATACTTTATAATCTGTCACAACCCAAAGTGCTGTATACACCTTCAAAACACTACCTGTAGTTTAACACGTGGCCTTGTGCCCTTTTCAGCACTGGGATCGGAATGTAGGCAGGCTGCATTGACCTCATCTTTCATTTTGGAGCATTAACATTTTCTAATATGTCAGAAGTTTAAGTATTATGGTTAAATCCTTTGTTTTATGGTAAGCAGAACTCCAGCAACACAGATTTTCCTGCATCTTCTGTGCAGTGGATGTAGCTGAGGTTTCAAGTTTGTGTCTTTTTTCGAGTTGTTGGTTTTTTTTTTCCTTTTCCTCTCCCCTTTTTTTTCCCATGCAAATGAACAGCCACCCTAAGAATCAATTAAAAGGTAGACTATAAAGACCCTGCCAAGTTAAAATTAAAAGTTATAGTAGCTTACATAAAATAAATAGAGAAGAGCTTAATAAGGTTTTTCAATCACTGAAGGAACAGTGGAAAGAGCTCTCGAATGAAGACCTGGACCCACCACCTGAACACACCCCACCACCTCCCAGGCCACCAAAGCGAACCTCAGAAATGCACAATGGAAGGATGCACGAACACACAGAATTCTTCCCTAAACAGCAAGTAGTAGAGGAAGAGGTGAGCTGTTCCAGCAGGACTGCAGAAGAGATGGTCCCAGATGGCAGAGCTTATTCATCGGTGCCACTGATCACAGACAGGTAATACATTTAATTTCCTACTTTTAACTGTCAGAAGAAAACCATCCAGTTGGCTTATGGTGTGGAGAGGTTGTAGGACATTTGCTGATAAATGGCATTCATACAGAAGGGTCTGAACAGACCTCGGTGCCATAGTAGTGCAATAGCTCCAAACTAAAATCTTTTTATCAAGAGTCTTATGCTCATGTTAATTTAACTTCACACATAAGGTAGGACCTCAGAGGGGAATCCTGATAAAAGAACCGACAGCGTAACAAGGTGGTTTATATCAGTGTAACAGAGCTGTGTGCAGCTGTGAACACGAGGCTGACGTGTGGCAGCCACACTGAGAGACATGGAATTAATTGCACACAAAGCTACTTCTGATCACAAACAGAGACCTTTTCTGCCTTCATTGTAACCTGAATTGTACAGACTAATAAAGGTGCAGGAGCGCTGGGAACGCGAGCGCAGAGCAGCAAAGCCAAGGTCCTGGCAGTGTATCCACCAGATGTGTCCCCTGTACTGGAGCAGCATGGAGCTGGGAGAAAGCCCCATGGTACTGCACCCTGCACGTTAACAACTGCTACTCAGAACAGCCAGATAAGTGCCACGCAGGAAAAAGAAAAAAATACCAGAATTTAAAACAACCCAAACAAATCCTACAACCATGGAGGTGTAGGATAATCAAGGGAAGGTTTAATGTTCCCCCACAAGTTGCACTCCTAACAAGACATCTTCAGCTTCCCCTAGGAATACTGGAATAAAATACCAAATTTTAGTGTTGTCCACAGAACTCTCCAGCCTCTTGAGCAGACACAGCTGGGAGGAACCAGAACATGCATCTCAAATACCAGGCAATCCTTTTTATGCCTAATGAAGAGTATAGATTTAAAGCTAGTGTTGTGTCTTCTCATTAGCTCTATAAATGTGAATTCCTCAATGAATAAAGGATTTCCTGGAAATAACTTCCCACAGTGTAGTTTCAATGAGCACAAGACATGTCTGGTGCTGAAGAGCTCAGAGACTCAATTAATTCATTTCTAGTCTCTTGTCTGAGGATGGAGTTGAGTCATCCTCTGGAACTGCCCATCTTCACTGCTTGTGGCAGCTGACTGGACACGTACCTTCACCTTGCTAAGTTAAATGCTACTTTATGCAATGTTTCAGGTGTGATAGGAAAGACTAGGATTTGAATCTTTCCATACCACTACTGTTGCTGCAGGAACCGGCCTCCTTCATGATCATTGCTCTTGTCCTCATGTCTGGGACAGTGGGTCTATAAGGGAGGAAGGCAGAACTTGCTGGCCAGGATTGGGAAAGAATATTGAGAGGAGAGGATCAGTGTGATGTGAATGGATGTGGACCAGTGTTAGGCTGGAGGAAATGCAGGGCTAGGAAATGAACATTGTACTGGCAGACATGAGAGAAAAATAAAAGTTTCTTTTCCTGCCCAGACATTCTAGTGTCTGGGATGAAAGATTCCTGAGTTGTTCTATACTTAAGCTGTGAGCAGATGTCTGGGAAATCCCCCTGCAAAGTATCTCCCTGGGGTTACCACCCTTCTGGTTCTCACAGCATAGTGATGCTGCTCTCTAAAGTCAGCTGGAAGAAGTTGTACAGTAGATATATAAAAGTTCCTGCTCAGTTAAGAAGCCTCTTTGGGTGTCAATATAATGCTAACAAGAAGGAGGACGGGTATCTAGAAACAAACTCATGTTTAGAGAATATTAAAGGTGAGGAGAGCTTCACTCCATCATTAAATGGAATGCCTTTGGCCCCTTAGCTAAGTTATGGCTGCATGAGCAACCACAGTTCCATTATCTTCTGACTGTCTGAGCAGGTGCTTGATTTTAGAAGGGTGCTGAGCTGGATGTTGGTTTGATTTGTACCAGTTCACTACCTGTCACCAGGCAGGTAACAGATTTGTGGTGAGCAGTGGAAGTAGGTGCTCTGTAGAACTAATTCAGCTTATTCTTTAAATGGCCCAAAATAGTCCTAAGCATGGCTTTTGATGACAAGCACTGTTCTAAACCTGTAATTTAATAGCCAGAACTGTAAGAATTGGGGAAAGGCTTTGGTTTGTCCCCTACTGTCCAGCTTTGTCTGTGGTGTTTGGTGGGTGAGTCCATGCTCTTGGAGAGACTGCCCTCCTACATGGAGACTCCAGTACTGACTGTTTATTTCTTTGTCCTTAAGAACTAGTCAAGACACTGAAATTCGGAGGAGAACTGTTGGTGAAAATCTGCATCTCTCGCCACACAAAGAAGAGTCGATGAAGTCAGAGAACTCCGAGGAGGATGATGAGAACATGATGACAACCTGGAAGCCATTTCTAGTGAATATATGCATGTTCACGTTCCTCACAGCAGGAGCTTATCTCTGTTACAGGGTGTGTTTTCACTGATGGACATGCCAGCAAGATCGACCCTGCAGAAAACACCAATGACTTGATCTGTTTGTAACAAGCTTCTCTGAAAGAAAGCAAATCGAGGTGTGTGAGCCTTGTCTCAGCGGAGGTAGATCTTAGGTTGAAGGGCCAGAACTTTGGTTAGGGCTTAAAGAGAGAATTGATGATGCACTAGGGTTTTATCTAGCCCTGTGGTCCCAAGAACATAATATTCTAATCTCAGGGCCTTAAAATATTCAGGAGTAAGCAGAGAAAATGCCAAATAGTCTGTTTTCCTTTTTTCTTTTTTTTTTTTTCTTTTTTTCTTAATTTTTTTAAAAAACCTAAATAATAGAATTACAACACATTGTTGTTTTTAGCCTTTTTTAAAAAGCCAGTTCTTTTTCTTTTGTGTTTCAGAAAAACTAGGCACAAGTGAAACTTGCTTGTACTCTCCAAGTGTTGTAACCAAATACCTACCTGACTTACATTGACAAGTTCCCAAAAACATAGAAAGAAACCCACATACCTGAAGAATGTAAACTTTTTGGATGGGAGGGGTGTTTGTGGTTGGTTTTTCAGTTTTGGTTTGGTTTGTTTTTTTTTTTTTTTAAAACTTGCTTCATCATTAAAGACTGAGTTGTGGGCAGTGCCTGTGGTATTGATATATTTAATCTTGACAGAACTGTTCTTGAAGAGCTTATTGTTTTACATGTGTTTATAGAAACAGGCTTCTGCATTTGCTCAGGGTATCCCAGCATGTCAAGCTCTTTTTTTTTTCTTTTTTTAATTTTTAATAAGTGTCTCTTCTCATTGACTTTTGTTGCACTCTACTTGCACATATGCCTATTTACATTGCACCATCCTTCGTAAAGCTGTTTTTACTTTTATATTCTGGGTTAGGAGAGGTTGAGGGGAGGGAGAGAAACAGGAAGGCAAATTCAACCAAAACATGTCCACCAGCATCTTGCAGCTGTGCCGTTGGCATTCAGAAGGACCAGTTCTTAAAAACCTCATCATTTGGAATGTAAAATGCAGTTTCACTCTCCACCTGCTCCGTAAGGAGCCGCGTGCTTCCTGCAGGGGCCGGAGAGGCAGCGTAACTCGCTCTTGGCCTGCAGTGCCTCCAGGAAAGCATCCAATACATCCAGAGCAATTAATGCTGTGGCAGCTTCCTTAAGACATAAACAGTTCAACAGAAGACATGTTGGTCTGTGAACCTATCAGTTGGCCTATGATGCAAGCGTTTGTTTGTTCTGCTTTTTTTAAAGCAAAGATTTAAAATTCTGGCTTTAGCCTGGCTTGAAGAGAACGCTCTCCGGCGGTGTCTGGCCACAGCGGCAAGGCCGAGCCGTGCAGCCGGGGCCGGTGAGCAGCGGGAGGGCCTGGCCCGGGCCATGCTGCGCTACACCGCTCTGGCGGGCGGGGGGGCCTGTTCGCAGGCCCAGTGCTTCAATAAAGTGCTTGTAAATAAGGATTGGGGTGCATTGGTAGAACTGTGACTGGAAGTCGGCATTGCACTGAACAGCCTTGGTCAATGCTGTTCCTCTTAGTACCAAATTATTAATAGTTTAAACACAATAGCAAAGATTTCTTTGCTCACGTCATGGTGCAGAGGGTTAAGTTGTAGTGATTGAAATGAAGCCATGACAGCTGATTTACAACAGTGTTACTAATCAGTTCTTTTTATGTTTAAAGGCTTTCTAGATTTATAGCACTTAACCACCCTTCTCAGTGCAAACGTGGCTATGGAGTATTGTTATGTAAGTCTCTCTTCACTCCATATTTATTTTTGGAAAGCTGGCTGTAGGTGTAGCTCTTTTCTTTCAGTGAGTAATGTGGTGAACTGGGCGAGGGGGGAGGGAGTTACTTCTATTTTGTGTTTTGTTAAGCTTGCATCAAGGGCTTTTTGAAAGTACAATAATAAATCCTCAGGTAGTACTGGGAATCAATACTGTACCCGTGAGACTGTTGGTCAGACCAGTACTTGAAAGGAGGAATGTTGTAATCAGTCAATATTTAGTTATATTATTGGAAACATGAAAAATGAGTATAGAAAAATGGTAATATATAATGGCTCATCTGTGTATTTAAGATACAGTACGTGATTGCTTTGTCCCCACTGTTCTCTCCATCATCTGGTAGAATATTGCTCTAAGGCAACATTTGTACCCCATTTGTATTAAAATGCATGTGAAGTCTTCTAGTGTCCTGATTAAATACCATGTGCTTGAAAGGTGAAAGAAACTTATATTTCTGCTTACTGATGTGCCCAAATTATATCTGCATGAGCTGATCATTAAGTGGCTGTGGTTCCAAGGGTGTTGCTGAAAGTATCTTCGTTCAGCGATAGATTGATTTGGTGTTTATCAGATAACATGTACTCACCTAATACTTGGCATGACTTCCTATTGAATTTCTGCGTACTCAGAGTAACCCGGGTGTTAGCATGGTTCATTTCAGCTGAGTAAGTATAGTACAGACATTCCAGAGAGTGGAGTAAGCCCTATTCACACCTCACCTCTGCTCCCGTGAGGCAAGCAATAGCTCTATGATTTCAGGGTATGACGCGCTGTGCTGCCTTCAAAGCTGCACTGGAGGAGGGAGAGGAAAGAAAGGCTTGTGCAGGATCTCAGCACTGTGCTCTGATCTGCAGGAATACAGGCTCCTGAAGTCTTGGCCCATTTAAAATGAAAGGAAAAAAAAAAAGGCATCTCTATACTGCTCACAGGAATATTTTAAATTTTAGGCTTGACAGAAAAGCAAAGCCTCCTTTCTTTGTATCCAGAATAATTCACTTGCAAATTATTCTGACAAGAGAAAGCTTCTGCAGATGATAAAAGAGTTTGAACACCTCCCCCTTTCTGCCTGTGTATTTTGCCATTTCTTTAATCTGCTCCAAATCCAGAACGTACCCCATCCCAGGACAGATGGAATATGCCACAAGCCCCATGAGGTGTGTATAAGGCTTATAATGCTGAACTGTAAACATTTTTGTTTTGATGTCCTGTATATGTATGTAGTAGCTGGGTGTGTATATACAGTAGCGTTTCGAAGTGGGTGTATTGGTTAACCTATTCTTGGAAAATGGACAAACATCCATGTTAAACTTGTTAGAAAGTTAGTGAGCTGCTCTGCTATATGCCTTAAGCAAATATTTACTCATCAGGTCTTTCTTTTTTACAGATTGCCATAGAAGAAACTTTTTTTAAAAAAATAATAATAATAAAAAAAGAAACAAAAAGCTAAATGTTTTGGTATAATACATTTTCAGGTATCTTGTCTTTTGTGTAAGCCGCTGCAAAGACCTCACAGGTTAGAGTAAAATTGTACAGTTTTTCAATTTCCCATACAAATTTTCAGTTCTCATTTTAGTTGTAACAATAAAATTCTTTTTTTAAAGAACGTACATGAGTCTTATTGCTTCCTGCCTTCCCTGGGGTGGAGTCACTGGCTCCTGCTCTGAACCATGTGCAGATCGGGACTAGCAGGATCTTTGGTGGGGCTTTTCCTTGAGAAAAATGGTTTCAGTGTTTCTCTAAGAACTTACTTGAACTAAGAGTAAGTTAAATGAGTATCTCCCTGACCCATACATCTCCCTGTTCTAGCTTTTCACTTTAAACAGTTAAATTTTAACTACCTTGCCTCAGTAATTGGTGCAATATAAAAAGTGTAGTAACTCTCAAGCACAAATGTGGGCTTTGTGTTGTATTTTGGGGTTTTTTTGCAAGAATTTCAGCTGTGCCTTAGCATGAAGCTACTCTTGGTAGGAATATGATAGTGCACCTGCAGCCATCTATGTTCCATGTCTGGATTAAAGTATTTATCTTTTTGTTTATATTTTTAAGGAAAGCTACAAATGGAGGAGAGGTGCTTGAGAATTTTCATTGTTTTCAGAAAGTGGTATTAAAACAGCTGGGGGGAGTTTTCATGCAGTACCCTCAGAAACTGTCAGCATTGTACTTTTGGGGTTCAAAACCTTGCTGAGGTGCAGGCAGAAATTTAACTGGGCTGCACTCTTACCTGGCACCAGCTGTCACCCTTTCCCTCTTCTAGTGAAGGGGGAGAGCAGGAGAGAAGCTTGGGGAAGAAGCGAATTTAACAAAGTAGAACTTCTTTCCACTGCTTTTAAATAAATCTGTAAATTAAAAGCAGAGTTACAGCACAGATAAGCAGCCCATTATGTTTTACTTGCTCTAGAACAGCATCAGCTAAACACCATGGTTGTACTATTCAGAGCTCAGCCATAGTGAGTTCAACTGCATCAGCTGCACATACACAATACCACCAGCCTCAGCCTCTTTCAGTGGTACAAGCCTGAACTTTTCACAGAGGGCACACAGGAGGGGAGGTGTGACAATCAAGTATCTCAGTTCCCTTTGGGGCTTTATTGTCTTATACCTGTCCACAGTGCTAAAAGCACATCAGTATGAGGCACTTGCAGGAATTTATCTCAAATGTTTTATTAGAATTTTAGAAAACAGTATGAAATCCAACAAATAAATACTGTGTAGAAAAGTTTTATATATATATATATAAAATATATATACACACAAGTCAACCCTTTCAAGTATTTGACCTGAAGTCAGGTTTCTCTTCACAGCTACCCCTCCACTAAGCTACCCAAGTGTCAAGCAGGGAGCCCCACACTGGCTGCATGATTATGAGAAGTCTTGATCTATGACTAAAGAATTAAATTTCATTAAAAAACCCAAAAACAAAACACCACAAAACAACTTACTCAAAGCTGTCCAGATGTCACATACCTTCCTGTTGTAAACTGCTGGTGATATGCACTCAGTACATGTCCTTGTCAGTCTTTGCTTGAACCTGTCCTAAATTGCAGCGATTATGAAGAAAGTGGCTTTTGAAGTAATGAACTTTCCTTCTGAAACTGAACTGTACAAGAAAAGAAAGCCACCAAACAATGCTGCTAGATTTTTTCCAATGTATATGGCAGTGGATGTAAATGATCTGTCTCATCTGCTAGGTTCTAGATGGACTGAGTGTTGGAGAATTATCATGTATTCCTCTTTGAGAAATGCCAAATAAGAAAATACAGGAAAATAGATCGTATTTGACTTAGTTTGAGCAAGGGCAGGTAATTCCAGTGACATGGGGATTTTAATTCAAGTAACTACTTGGTTCCATGTTCTAAGAGATCCTAGCTTTTGTTTGTCCAGCACCTGATATTTCATATGCTGAGAGACAGAAAATAGTGCAGACTGGAAACTCTTCCCCCTTCGGAATTGAACCTGCCCTCTGTCAGGACACAGCATGGGTAGAGCAGGGCATAAGTAAACCAGACACTGATAAACAACAAAACCAAACCCTCACATGCAGCTGTAAGGACAATATGATTCAGCTCCTCACATTCCACAACTAAAACACTGTGATTTCAATTTCAGCCTCTTGTTGTACAGTTTCTCTTAATTCACAGCAAATCCTGTCCATTTTCTCAAAGGCTTGTCGTCCCTTTTCACCTGTGGAGAAAGAAAAAATACAGCTCATGCTGAGAAAGAGAAAGCAGTTAGAAACACCCTGAGAAACATGAAACTCCAGAAGTATTTCTGCTGTGGCCTTGTTCAGAACTAAGGAGAACCCTCCCTAGTGCCAAACATCTCTAGGGGAATAGCTTTCCCCAAACTGCTAGAAGCCACCATGGAGAAGCAGGCCTTCTATAAACATTTCCTTCCACATGAGTGATGATTTAGAGCACCATAGCTGGAGAACTTGTTTTGGGATGCATGTGAATCTGAGTGTTTGTGTGAAGCAGGCCTGGAGATCCCCAGAACTCAGCATGAATCACAGTGCTTTTAGGAAGACCAGAACAGGGAAATTACTGTCTCCTAGATGAAGTGGACATTCTTTCTAGCAGCTGGACATCTCAGATACTTAGTCTGGCCACTCTCCTGTGCCCTCAGCAGAAGTAGAAATACCAGAGAGTAGCCAACTGGGAACACTGGCATTTCATCAGCAGCTCAACACCACAGTATTGTTATAATAAATGTACAAATTTACAGATTTACAAATCTACTGAATTCACCTAAGCACCAGGTAATGGACCAGTATAAAACCTTTTTGTTTGTACTTTTTACCCCTCCATTATTCAGACTGAAACCACCTGAACAACAATAGGAACATCAAAACTAGAAGTAACCATTTTGTAGGTGGCTAGAAGAGATTAGCAGACCTGAAGAGTCTCTTGTCATTCTGATACATATAAAAGTGTAAAATGAGTTTAGCTCATCTCAAAGCTACAAGAGGCTTTATTGTGATCTGCCAGGTTCAAATGTCCTTTTTACAAAATCTAGAAGGAAAAAATTTCTGATGCCAGTACTACCCCTGAGAAGTACTCCAGCAGCACTGACAGCACTTCCAGTACTTATCTGCCACAGTTTTAATAAGTTTACTGGTTCTTTAAGCACTTTATGCTACAGTCTGGTTCTACAAACTTTAATGGGAGCCTTTGGTTATTATCTGTGATACAAAATGTATCTTAATGGCATGAAATAGATGTTCATAAAATACTTCCTTTGTCCTAGATGTGCTCAGCTTGAACTTCAGGCCCATCCTGTTTTTGTGCTGTTTCACATTGTTTTTCAGAATCTATATTTTAAGGTTGTATAGAAGACTTACCAAAGGATAGTGTTGTTTCCCTGGCTGTATTCCTAACCTCCTCTATTTCAGACTGGCACAGGTGGGCAACCTGCTCAATACTCTCAACACCCTGTTTGAGGAAGGAAAGATTTGCATTTTGATGAACATTTTTTGCAAGGTCCACCCTCTCTTCTTGCATCTGAATTCTACTGAATTCTTTTCTCCACACACCCCCCTGCCCCAGCATACCCATTTGCAGTGAAGTTTTCTGAAATCTCACCTCTACTATTTTCTCTCCTGGTTTAGGGCATGAAAAAAGTGTAAATATTCTGGGACACAGGTCACTGCTACAGTACTGCTAAATCAGCATAAACCAAGAAAGACCTTCCCTGACAAGAGTTAATACAAGTTGTGCAAGGCCAACAGTTGCTTTGCAAATCTGGCTTAGATAATTAAGACTGATTTGTTGGGCCTATCTTGTGACTGCCCATTTGTAGAAACTGTACTCATAACAATCCCTTATGTGCAAACTAATGTTACAGACTTGTGGCTGTTGGAAAGCTTTAAATCTATTCTGACAGTTTCTTGTAATGCAAATATTACTTTTATTTTCTAACTATAACCAGCTATTATTAAAAAAAAAAAGCCAAACAAAAATACTAACAGCAAAAACCAAACTGATTTAATTTCTGTAGTTAAAAGCATTAGAACTGGCTCCATATATAACCGACTTGATAATTTTTCTACATGCTAGATGCCCTCCAGCCAGCCAAGGTCCGTTGTCCTTCACCACTGACAACACTGTAGAAGTCAGAAAACATCCTTTCTGCCCTTGTACTTCGCCTGTCAGATCAAACCCAGACATGCCGAGCTGCCTGCGGCTCCCTCTGCCTGCTGCCTTTTGAATAATGGAATTAATAGTTTGGAACTCTGGAGCCAAAGAATTCATTAATCCCAAATAGAAGAAAGCTGAAAAAAGTAACTCTCCCATTTTATGAAAAAAAAATAAAGAGCTACATACACTCTTGCATCTAGCAATTTTGGCCAGACACGCACAGCAAAAGTAGAGCTGTAAATACTTACTCTGAGATTTTTAAGAGCCAAACATGCAGCTTGCTGAAGTCTTGCATCACAGTCAGATAAAACATCAGTGTAAAAATACAGAGCCTGAAAGAAAAAAAAAAGAAAAAAAAAATAGAAGACAGGCTTTATAAACTTAACCATGATCTAGCATTCAAATCCTGACTGACATCACTGGTTTACCTCTCTTACACTGAATAAAGGATACAGACAAATCACTTGAGCACTGATGGAGAACAACAGAACTATTCTAGGAGAAACTAAGTTCCATGTATTTCAGCATCTATTTAGACGAGCCAGTGAGAACTGCAGGCTTTACCTTCTCCCTGAAGCTCCTGTTTGCTGCAGCACGGGAGAGGCAGGAGGTGGCTGCTTTGCTCACACGGTGGTTGTCGTCCAGCTGTAAAATCCCAAGCAGCCTCAAAGTCTGTGGCAGAGGCTGGAGTTTGTTCAGTCGCTTTCCTCTCAGTTTTTTGAGAGTCTTCAGCCGTCCAGGGCATTGGAGCTCCTCAATTAGCATTACTGCAAGTGAAAGGACAAGGCTTCAGTAACTGACAAATGAAGACATCATCGAGTAATTCAGTCTCCTTTAGCCACAAGCCCTTATTCAACAGGGCTGTTAAGCGAGCCAAGCACAGCAGGAAGCAAATCAGGACGATTGCCCCTTTGACCATCCTGTCTTCTTTCCCTGTCATTGTTTCATTTCCTCCTGTGCCAAGACAGTCTGACAAAGGGAGCAGAGATAATTATTTCTGTGCTGGCCGAAGAGAAAAAACCTCTATCTTTAAAAAAATAGGAAATCAGGCAGTTTCAATTTGAATAATATTTTGAGTCTTTTTCACTGACTATCAATGCATAAATTCTTAATCCACCACCAGATGAGTCATCTGCATCAAAATAATTCTAAAGATGCAGCCAATATCAGGAGTATTTTAAAAATAATTCTTTTTTCATACAGACTAAGTTTCAAAGTACTGTCATATGTTGGACTAAGCTTCACCAAAACACCAGCTACATCATGCTAGGAATTGCACGGTGGTAACCTCTGAAATTTTATTGCTATTATCTGTATCTGATTACAGCTGCAATAGTCACACAAAGCTACAGACTTTATTCAGCCCTTGAATCCAGCTGTAGATTGCTGCCAACATTGTTTCTGCTTTAACCTTGGAATATCACAGAACTCCCTTTTTATTGCACTTGAGATTAACCATTCTTTCACACCTCTGTTTTATTTCTTCCCAATTAGATATGGGAGCCAAGCAGGTATTTCCTGTTCTAATTAAAAACACATAAGGGGAATTAAAATGGGAAGAAGTTGTCAATGCAATGGCTGGGCCGTGTTCTGCTCTGGAAGTACTTCTTGAGTAGAAATCTGAAGAGCAACAGGCAGCAGCTGGGCTGGTGAGTTCAATTGAAGGAGACAAGCGCTTACCTTCTTTAGCAAGTTTTCCCAAGTGTTTCTCCAGGCTGGTAATGTGGCATTTCTCCAGGTACCTAAAAAATTGGAATAAAGTAACCGGTTCTGTTGGAAGGTATGGAGAGGGGAGCAGCCCGTCACAGGTGGTGATCTGCTCCAACAACCTCTGCAGTACTGAAAGCAATACAGAAAAAAAACAAAGGAGAGAATGAAAGGCTGGTTAGATGGAAGCTGCTCAAAACAACATTTAGTTTGTTTTTAAAATACACAACTACAATTTTTAACTGTGCAAAAAAATGAAAGCAGAGTGGCCTTGTGCTCAAGGACCAGATCAGTACCTGTTTCTAACTGGCGGGGGTATTTTTCCTTCACTTTGAGCATCAGTGAGTATTTTAGTGCATGGCGGAATCTCTCTGCTGAAGTAAACAAGATGACTCCAGGCTCTGCAAGATCACTCCAGATTTTCAGATAGTGCTTCTTCTTTTTAGTCTTCTGAATAACTGAAAAATCACATTTAAAAAAGCCAGTGAGCTCTAGCAGATTTTGGATCTTCCATGAGCAATTATGCCCCAGCTGGAAGATCTAGAGATGTGTCAGCATTAACTTGTACTTACATGATAGAGGTAGTTCTGTTCAATGCTGCAGATTTGCTGCCAGTATTTTAACATCTGCAAGCACTGATTTCTCCAAGCTTGGGATGAGCTCCCAAACTTGTGATCACAAGACCCCAATGAGATGCAGCTCTCCTGCCTCTCATTATTCATTTCATCCCAGCATCTGAGTCAAGTTTCAGAATAATTTTCTGTGCCTTTGCTACCAGGAAGAGCTGTGCCACTCCAAGCATTTTAGAGATCCTGTTTTGTGTACCTTCACAAGCAGAGAACTCTGAACCTCTGTGTATAGGCTGAGGCAGGCTTTCTTCAACAAACACTTTAGAAGAGCACTTGAAGCAATGCCCTGTGATTTCTCACTACATTTTAAACCCTATCATTTCTCACTCTTACCTAAAGAGATGTTGAACTTGTGTTCTGCATTTGCAACTCCTACACTTTCCTTAGTTGTGTCAAAGGCCTTTTGGAGTTTTGCTCTAAGGTACAGTTTATTCTCACATCCTTAGGATAAAATCTGTCAGCACATGCTTCCAACTAAAATTTGCCTTTTTACCACTATATTTACCAAGATGGGAACAAAAGCCTTCAAAGTCTCCCATTGTGACTTTATCGTTTTTCTCATAGCAGTCAATGGAAGAATTTAGTAGGGGGAAGGCCTGTGATGGGAAAAATAGCATACCAAACTTCTCTTGCAAAACGAGTACAGAAGTTGGGCTGTTTGTTTACTATGTAAAAGCACAGATATAAAAGAAGACTTTATTAAGGTTCTTCTGCAGCTCTTTGGCTGCAAACTCCATTGTCTATTACTTCCCTGTTTCTAAGAAACACCAGTTCAGCTACTATCTCTTTTAGCCAAACTTCTTCAAATCTTTTCCTCCCTTGATGGGGAAAAAAACCTCCAAAACAAATGATGAGCCCATTTTTTTTCTAAGAATCCAGATATAAGAGCTGTTTTAACTATGCAAATGGTTGTCATGAACTAATACAGTTACTCACTTTCTTCAGAAGACATATCCATGACATCCCCCAGGACTCGTGTCTGTTCTGATACTTCTTCCAAAATGCTCTCCTGGACAACCCGAGCTACATTTGGTGACCTCAATTTCTGAAACACAACATACTTATCTCAGTAGCTGAAACAAACCCAGTATCAAAGCTCAGGATGAACAAGGATTTGTTTCTTAGAGTTGGACTTCTAAAATCTGTGAGAAAACACATGAGCTGTTCTCAAAAGGCCTCTTGTCCCAGCACAGCACCAGACAGGTTGCTTCTGAGTGCAAGCCACACAGCAGAACGGGCTGAGTGAGCCACCTTCTGCTGGGATAGGCTGTCCAGCATTTGATATTCTTCTCTGCCCTAGCCACTGACAACTGTGTAGTAGCTCAATACTAACAGCTACTCTGTCCTCTGCTGCCCATCCTCAGCACAGGTAGTACTCTGAGGACATTAATGTGCTTGAGCACTATAACCAAAACTAATGGAAGAATGAGGTCTCAAGGGGAGATAGGAGTTCTTTTGGCCCTATGTGCTACCAGTTTCTAGTAGAAGTAGTTTTCCATTCATTAATAAAGTTGGTCACCAGTTACTGATACACAATTCAACCCAAAGATGTCCTACCACACTAGCAGTCTGCTTTGGGCACAAAGGTTTTATTTAAAGCTTCAGTGAGCCACAGAAGCTGAAAAGAGCAGCAGAGTTTTGTATGACATGTTTCGTGCAGGCACATGAACACTATTTTTTGGACTTGGTTTCTATTCTGAATCTTTCTTCTTTTATAAAAGAAACAGCTACATAATCCATTTTGTCCTTAATCAGAGTCAACAATTGCAACCAGTGCCCTGGAAACCCACAGGCTATTTCCTACCTGCAAAAGGCCTTTACATAGCTTCAGATGAGTCATCAAAAGTACATCTAAATTGTCATCACCAGTAGTTAGATCTCTTGTGTCTGTTCTCGTGTCACAGCTCAGGGACTGAAGTGTGTTGTCATTGTATGTGCTGTTGAGATGAGGGGGGAAAAAAAGAGTTAAAACTCTCATTCACTAAATAAATATCAAAATGCACAGTCTCAATAGGAGCCTTCAGCTGAGTTGCAGAAGTACAAACCAGGTGGCATTTAACAGGTAACAACATTTTTTAATTGCATTTGTAACACTTCTTAAAAACATAAGGACTTAATTTTAAAAAGTCACTCCAGGACAGTAATACCAGATCAGTTTGTCCCACAAAATCACATTTTGGAGAACAAAATTAGCAAAAGATGCTTCCAGGTAATGTGAATTAGGTTGCTGGCTCATTTGCAGCAAGTAAACTGCAAGCAGCACATAACAGACAAATCCCTTCATGTTCTTTCACCCCAATGATACTGGGAGTGTAGTAAGTTTCCCAGGATCAGGCTTGTAGCTCTGGAATGTAACTTTCAGTGCTACACAACCTGCAAAACACAAAACTGAATTCAGAAGAAAGAACAGGTAGCAGAGCTGTGCAAGTTACTCATAGCTATCTCCCTCACTGCTGCAGATCTGTTCAGCATCATCCCAATCAGCTTGTTTCTCCTGCAGCCTGTTTTGAGCAGAAACACATTAGGCCTTTCATCATATCCCACAGGTACCATTCTGCAGTGTTTTCTCCAAGTCCAGTTTAGGTCTCCTGCCATTTCAGTCTGTTCAGTGTTCTGAGTCATGAATCCCAATATTCAAAAGAACTTGTTTCTCTCCTGGATGCTCATACCAGTAGTAGCTCTGTGCCTGGCTGCTATGTAGCCAGTCCCAGTGAGTGGTCCCAGGAGCAGCCCCTCCTTGCCCCTTTCATTGTCCCCTCTAATGAAGTGCTGCAGACACATACCTGATACTGGCTGTTCTTATGCTTCCAAATAATGAAAGCTCATCAGCACTACAGTCAGCATTTAAAAAGTCAAAACTTTCCAGTACTGTCTCCACCATTAAACTTTCCATAGAAGAATGTTTGTGATGAAGTGGCTTTAGCTGTTGATGGAAAGGATGAGAAAATATTGTTATTTGTAGTTATTAAGCCATTTTGCATGAGTTCTTTGCTGTTTTTCAAATCACTCTTAATAACAAATCAATTTGCTTTTCTGATTTCATCCTTAACACATCAGGGAAGTTAGCTCTTGGTACAGCATTCTGATCCCAAAATAATATTGCTAATTAAATCCAAAATATGCTTCAATATTTTAATCTGTCCGTATTCCTTTCTGGATTTCTGTACCTGTTAAGGTTGGTATGAGAACTCATTTTGTCTGCACATTCTGCCATTAGTGCAATTTTCACATATTCCCTGTTTCAGATCTAGAAGTAGCAATCTTAGGGGTCTGTTGCATTCCAGCATAGCACCCAAGAACTTCAGTATTACCAGTGGATTTCATCAGGCCACTAACTTCCTCCCCCTTGGAAAGGCTGCTTTGAGAGCCCTTGCTTTGGGTTTTCTTAGATTCTATTTTTAAAGTGGTTGCACTGGAACAGGAAGTCAGTGTGGTTTTGCTAATGTCATTTATTTTTCCAGACCTCAGATGAACTCTTACAGTACCTTATCTCCCAACTCTGCAAACTGGCCCCATGTACTACAATGCTACCAAATTTGCATTATAACCCACTGCTTGTAGAAAGGTATTCTCCAGGACCTTTCCTCTAGAGACAGAAATATTCTCAGCATCCTATGACTTATCAGACAGACTGAGCTGCCTGCAAAAGCTAGATGATCCTGGAGAAACACTAGGTTTGATGAACTGAAGCAGTCATCTCAAGCTATACTAAATCTGAAAAACATCCCAAAAAATTAAAAGCAAACCAAAACACAAAAGCTCTGACATACAGATCAGCTCTGCTTAACCCAGACCAGTCCCTACTTTGACTGCATGCAATTTCTTTTTCCGGATGATTGTGCTGTGCACAACACTGTAAGGGAGTCTCAGAGATGCTGTGCAGCACGGTGCTCCCTGGAGCTCTCGGCTGCCTTTTCTGAGCAGCGCCTGACCTCTGGTGGCCAAACGCTGGCTTGGAGCACGCCTTCAGTACATCATTATCCACCACAGGCTCATGGAGCTTCTGCAGTTTTAGGAGTAACAGGGGAAGCTACACCAACTACCAAGCGTGAAACACTACCATACCTTTAATTTATCCTTCAGAGATGAAACCTGGTGTTCCAGTTTCTCCAGTTGGGCTTGCCCCACATCATGCAATTTCAACAAATTTAACACTTCCTGAAGAGTCTTATCAAGTGATTTTGTACATCCATCTAGGTTTAGGTCACGTGCAGCATTCAAACCCTTCTGGTTAATGTCTTCTTCCTCTATCAGATGGCGACTTCTGGCCTCGTTGAAAGAATCTCTGCCACCTTTGTGATTGGCCACAAAACTAGAGGGGTTATTTGAAAATCCATCCACACATGGAGTCTTCTTCAGGATATCTAGAGTTGTGTGATTTGGAAGTGTATGCTGTTGCTCTTCTGCACAAGTCTCTTGGATAATCACCAAAGGCAATGTCCTGTGGTCTAGAGCTGGAGTTGTATTTCTGGATTCTGTCCCTTTCTGGTCCTCTGAGCTAAACGAGTCTGCCTCGCTTGTCTCTGTGGGATTGTGAGGTCTGCTCCTCCCATGGGCATCAAAATCACAGGCAGCCAAATAGCTCAATATGCTGGGAGGCTGAGCTTCATCACCTACATCCCCTTGGTTCTGTCTTTGCTGCAAAACAGACTGCAGCAAAACAGATTTTTAAGTGAGCATATACACAACTGAAAAGCATGAGATACTGCCTATAACAGAGAACTTGGGTTTCCTGTTCTTGGAAACATGCACCCAAAGTGACCACAGTGATCAAAATCATAGAGCTCTTTGGCTCTTTGCCCCATCCAGCATAGACTGGACAAAATAAACTATTGCTACAAAGCACTAAGAGCCTACCAGATGAGCTAAGTGGAGCAGTAGCAATCACCCTTTAGATCTTTCAGATGAAAGATCTAAAGATCTGTTAGGTACTGAGACAGACTGGTTCCTAGTTTGAGTCCCAGCACAGCCCACCAGGGCAGAGGCCACACCCCTACCATTCCCACCATTTTTTTTTTCTTTTATAAAATCCAAAAAGGAACTCAAAAGAATAATTTGTTTGTCTGGGTTTTTTTTTTTTTTTAGTATCAACAAAGCCTCAGAATAAACTGCAATGGCCCTGGGGTGCTATGTTTTCACATTTCTGAGTGTGTTCTTCAATAGCCTAATCTAATCCAAAAAACAAGTCCTAGGTCTGTGCTTTACATTCTGCTTCCCTCTGCATACTCACCAGGTAGTATTTCTCTCTGAAGCTGGGAGTATTCGGTGGGGTCCAGTTGTATAAGGAGCTCTTCCTACTACCCACAGAAAACTTGGCAGTGGTTCCAGGTGACAAAAACATGTTCTCTGTGTCAAAGGGGCTGTAGCAGAAGACACAAAGGACTAAGTGTCAGTAAGACCAGAAAGTGCAGAAATGTTTAGCAGCAGGAACAGCTGTTAGGATTTGAACTGTGACATTTAGTAAACAACACAGGGGAAAAAAGGCAAGGGAGACTGCCTCTTTGACCAGGATCTTTGATTGCACCAGCAGATGAAGAGATAGGCAAAATGTTCATTTTACACAGAATTCTCAACACCCCTTCAACAGAGACCTGTGCTACAGTCTTTAGAAGAAGAGTCCAACAGGTCAAAGGTCTGAAATGCTCTCCAACCTTCTCAGTGTCCACACTGACACCAGTGCTGGCAAGTACAGTACTAGGCTGCCTGCTAGAGCCACTGGACAGCTAGTGAGACACACCAAACCAGATATGGAGGAAATACAGCACAGGTCACAAAGGAAAACTACCATTCACTTCCCTTCTGCAGAGCACACAACACACAGACAAGCCCTTAAAAAAACTTCATCATCCTTCAAATATTAATACACATCTCCTTTGGTTGGCAGAGGAAACTTGTGAAGTGTGTGCGTGGGCAAGTTATGTGGTTCATGCAGTCATTGATGAATCAAGTTACAGCCCCAGAGGATACTGGCTGCAGTCTACAAAGTTTGACAAATCCTGTTCTAAAGACTACCCAATAACCTACTACCTCACAGCCATTCATTTGTCAACTCATTTTCAAATCAGTCTAAGGAAACTTGGACGAACTCCCAAAAATGCAACTCAGCTAACCAGGAGAGCAAAAACATATTTAAAGTTAAGTAAAGAAAGTTTGTTTTTTCTACATGTTACTTTTGTTCCCTACTGATATGCCTTGTGGCACCACAAGAAAGTTTGTTTTTCCATGTAAGTACTGGTTTTTGAAAAAAAACCTGAGTTGTTTACAACAGTTCTGTAATCTCATAGCTATGAACATGTTGACCAAACAGTAGGATAAAGTCAGCTGCATTTAGCTGTTCAATATAGACCCACTAGAAGTCTGAAAAGATCCAAATGATAACAAGGACTAATCAATGACAGGGAAATAAACTTCTGTTCTCCAGAGAAGGCTGAAAAGTAGAGCTCCAGTTCTCTCTAGCTTCTAGTGTTTCACAAGGATAATTCTCAACAGCATCCTTCAGTGCAACACATCACTCTCTTCCTCAGCATGGAGGCAACGCTCCGTGAGCTCACCTAATGCAGGTTAATTGCCTAAATGAACCACTGTCACCCAGGTGGGGTTCACCACACAGGCCAGTTCCATGGAGTCACATTAACAACCATCTGCATTGTATCACTATGTGGAAAATGAATCAGGTTTCTGACAGCAAGAGCCTTTTAGCCAAAGCCTGCTATGTTTACTGATGGAAGCAAATTACTCCTATCTGTGGCAGATAGATTCTCTGTTTCTTGAGAAGAGTCACAGGGACTCATTCCTCAGATTTTTTATTTTTAGCTTTTAGCACAGCAATACAGTAATGCAAAAATGACACTTCGGGGGAAAGGGTCAGGAACAACAAGCTAAATCTGGTTTTCTCCTTTGACAATTACTAAAACTCACAAGCACACACTCCCTGTCACTGCCAGATAACAAGTTGTGAGAAGCAAAGCAAAGGGTGAAGGAAAGAATGAATCTGCTCTAAAGCATCTATTATCTCCTAGTTGTAAGCTCTTTGAGCATGATCCATCATCTTGTTCCCATTTGTACAGTAAACAAAACATCATAGTGGGACAGATCTATGAATCCATCTCTCCCAGCATCTTGACATTGACAGAAGCCAGTAGGGGATATTAAGAAGAAAAGCATAGGAAAAAAGTCAAATATAGTAGGCTTTCCCCAGACACATACTCAAATATGAGGCAATCCATAGCTTAGATCTGTCACACACCAGACTTTGCCAGCAGTCTATTGCCTTTAATTGTCACACGCTTTTCTGTAGTTTGTTTAGATACTTCCTGCAATCACTGACACAAACTCTCTCCATAGGTCAAAAGTATATAGACAATTGTTTAAATTGTGGAAAAAGTGTGGGGGTGTCTCTGTGGCTATAGTGAAAGAAATGGTGCTTAATCATTTCCTTTCCACATTCCCCACAGTGAATATCTGTATGATCTGCACAGTATTATCCATCAACACCTTTTCAAGACTGAAATATTGCATTAAAAAAAAAACCAAAATCTGACCCACATGTCTGATGATCTTCATTGTCCCCTTCTATTTCTCTATTGCCAAACACGTTGGCCTTCCATTAGGGCTAATTATAGCACTAAGTACATGACACTACAATGGTGTCACTGTTAAGGCCAATGTAAACAAAGCATATAACTCTCCTTCAGCTTGCCTTAGCACTGTTGTGGAAATTCAGTGTTCAGGTCCAAAACACACATGACCAACATGACCTCAAAGAGGTTTACAATTCATCAGAACCCATGTTTGCTAGACTGAACATCCCCCAACATCAGAAGCTTTACATCCACATATATTCAGAGATACTTCAACCTTCAATCCCACTGAGCAGGGATTCCCAGAGAGATGTTCTTTTGGCATAACCACTAGACCTGGGAAGGGATGACTTACTTGAGATTTCGATTATTTCCCTCACCCTGTTGCATGTTTCTGTTGGTGTGTAAGGAGCACAGTGCCTGCTTTATTTTCTTAGAGGAAAACAAGTAACCAGGCAGAGCATGCAAGAGCTGAACTCATCAGTCTTCAGCCCCAGAGGATCTGCATTCCCACGGCCAAGATGGTGTCCTAATCACTCTCCTTGGGGCCAGTCACTCTATGTATTAAATACAACCAGGCCAGAAGGGCTCTTGGTGGATAGGCCTGTCTGAATCTCACTTCTCAGCCTGTGAATCCAGACTTCTGTTAATTAAAAAAATAACCTAACTCTAGTGCTGTTAATCACAAGATTTCATTTTTCCCTGTTGGATACAGATGAAAATGCCAATGCAGTTTTAATAATGATTGTTATTAGGTTTCTCCTAACCATTAAAGCATAATAAGCATCAGTTTTCTAGGCCAATATATCTTATGATGAAAGACTAAGCAATGAAACTTCACTTCCCTCAGAAGCAAAGCAGTGTACTGACAGACTACTGCCCACTGACACCTGCATGAGCAACTACCTACCTAGTCACGTAAGTTTTCATCTGTAAAAGCAAAACTGTCAGTACACATGTATCCAAAAATCTCAGACTTTCCTTTTGTATTCCTCCTAAAGTTTGTTGTTTTTTTTTTTTTCCCTCCTATTCCACAAACCCTTGTGAGCCAGCACAGGCTCAAAGCAGACAGAAATCACAAGAATGGTGCTGGCTGGCTGGTGCCCTTAGATCCCAGTACGGGGTGCTAACTGAAGTTCTAAAAAAGAGAATACAGGCTTTTTCTTTGTACTTCATGTGAGAGACAGAATTCAGACTGCTGTTTAAGTTGGCAAAAAACTCAAAGTCTTCTGCCAACCTGGCCAACAAAGCTGTTCTGCTATAGGCCCAAGCTCATTCACACTACTCCTGGCATAATCTATAAAGGAGTTGAAGGAACTTGTTATAGCCCAGAAGACTAGTGGCCTATTTAAAGAAAATATACATTTAGAAGTGGAAGAGAGATCTATATTTGTATTTCTCACAAAGCAGGTTCAGAGTGAAAGTTTGCCTCTTGGGGAAGTTTGGGCAAATCTCCTGGATTTAGTTATTCTTCAATCACAAAAAGCAGCTGTTACTTTGAATGCTCTATCTTTGAAAATAGAAACACCCCAAGTTATCACCACACAACTTGTTTTTGCTGTAAACAACTTCAGAAAACAGGCTGTTGAAGAGGAGGAGCCTGCCAGGATTGTGCAGAAGTGCTCTGGAGAATTCACTTGGTAAATTCCCAATGAATTTCAGAAAACTTAAACACAGCAGAGACCCAGAGCCAGAATTTTCTCATACATTGAAAAAATTCCAAGTGGGCATTAACTTCCAAAGAAAATGTGTCACCCTGTTCCCAGCTCAGCTGTTGCCAGCTCTAAAATTTGGCTGATGGTTTTCCCAAATGCCACAGAGGTGCTCATCTTGCCAGTCAAAGGCTGCACTTTGACCTGTGAGCTACTGCAATAATCAAGAGTCAAAATTTGCACTGCATTTTTCTAGAAAATTTAGTTACAAACATCACTTGGTATGGAGATTCAGGATGTTTATCTGAGAAACTGCAGTATCATAGAACAGAAAGGGGTTTCCCTCATACAGTCTTTTGTAAGAACAATTTATGTGTGTAATTATTTATGCAAGTTACTGAGAGTGAAAAAAGGCAAGGAAGTACATTCAGCAAAAGTAAATGATGTGAATCTGTTAAATGCCTTTTGTGTGAGTTAACTAGAAGAGAGCAGAAGCAATTTCTTCCAGACTCCACTGTGAATGTTCCATCTCTAAGTACAGCACTTCCTACAGTAGGGCAAACCCAGATTTTATATCCAGTTCAATTTAAAAAAGTATGTCTCCTTCACTGCACAACTAAAGCTTCTAAAAATGTTAGGTTTGAAGTCAGGGAAAAAGGGACTTCCTCAAAAGAAAAAAAAAAAAAAAACATCTCTGCAAAGGGAGGGTTCTTTCTGCAGTCCTTTCTGCTCTGAAACTGCCTCTAAAGCTTTTGATCGTTTTACAATCAGGTTAAGCCCACTGCAATTTCAGGTGTGTGTGCCTGTTGCAAGATAAGAGATGACAAAGTCATCAGACGGTGCTGGGGATGTATGAGCACCCTTATATCTTCTCTTCTCTTCTTCCTTCCCCAGTAGGAAGACATGCAAATGTCAAAACAGCAGAGTATTTTAATTACCCTTCTTCTATCAGGGCTGTCATTTGAAGAGCTATTTTTATTTTTTAAAAAAAAAAACCCATCAAACAACAACAACAAAACCAAACATATAATGCACCCAGTTTTCAGTAAGTCTGCCATGAATGTCTCTGCTTTCAGGTTGAAATGGGAATACGTAACTTGGTATGAGTCAGAGAAGTTGCATTGTGTACCTAATGCAAGATCACAGCAAGCTTCTGGAAAGAGGTGTTGTTACCCAATTAATTAGTGGCTCAGCTCCTCAAATAAGAAACATAGGTCTCAAAAGTCTCAGAGCAGCTGCAGCACCTCACCAAAACACCATATATACTGATGCCCACTGATAGATCTCAGGAGGAAAAAGTGTCATAAACAACAGGTGCAGGCAAAAGTCTGCTGTGTGACTTTATTTCTCGTTGACTTTGAGCAACATGTGCATTTGAAAATAGATTTTGAATGCTTTTGCCAAGACTCATTTTCCAGCCCAGTCTTATGTACAAGTCACCAGTAAATGTCAAGAACCACAGCATACACAAAAGACATTCAAGAAATAGTATGTTGATCAATAAAGCTTCCCCCCCCCCTTAACCCCAGAAATGCAACCTGAAAACTGCTAATCAATGCTTGAAAAGCAATTGCAACAAAAAACCTTTGTGGCAATTCTCTTGGTGGTGGCTTAAAAGAAACTGTGATGATTAAGTCAAATGATGCTTCCAAAGTGAATTAAAAGTAGAAACAGGGTATTAAGACCTGAAAACTAATTCTGACTAAAATACATTGTTACCTTACCTTAAGGGCAGGGAAACCTATCTTTTACTGAAAGATCGGTTTGCCTTGTGGGCACATTTGGCAAATCACACATTCAACACATGCAAACTTTATTTCTGAGTAATTTTAAAGAATAGTAAGAAACCAGCATGGTCAAAGAAGAGGAATTCCCTAAGGCTGAGTCTGGCCTGCAAGGCGAAGCTCCCTGCCCTCCCCAATCTGTTCAGTTTCTGCTTTTCCTGGAGGGAGCCAAGTCATCACAAAGTGGCCTTTCAAGGTCTTATCATGGAGATGTGTGCAAATTCTTCTTTGCCATGATGGGTTGGGAAAAACAGAGGACTGCAG
>JAOEGS010017695.1:25824-68213 GCA_025447755.1 Corythornis vintsioides
AGGAAGAAGTTCAGTTCAGCATCCACAAAAGTGAGAAGTTGCTTTAATAACATCAGTAATCCTCTACAAAAATCCACTTACAGATTAAAATTCTAAAACAAGTGAACAAATCACAGGCATCATGAAAATACTCAGCTATTTTAAAAGTGCATCTGTAACCAATTTTCCCTGCAGTGCACAAGCAGACCTTACATCAATAACTGTAATCACAGTGCACACATGAAGGTGCTAAGTCTTTGAGACTGCTTCATTTTGAACAATTTGTGGCCTGTTATTAGTGATTGCCCTGAAATGTCATCTTTTTTTTTTTTTTTTCCATTGTGCCTAGAAGCTGCCATTTTCAGTTTCATTTCATCATGTTCAAGATTATTATTTGTGGCTTAGAGATGTAGGTATATTGCTTGGAGCTAGACTTGAACGTTCATGCTGAAGAGTGGCAAGCTAGATGAAAGCCTGCTAGTGACCCCACATGTCTAGCCACGGCTCTGGTAACATTGAAGAACTGAAGAGTCATAGAAACAGCTTCTGCCCCTTTCCCACCTCCCCTTCCTGAGGGCTGGTCCCACAGAGTCAGAGATCAGGCCCAGGCTGGGGTGCTGTGAGGAAGCACTTGGCTGCTACCTATCCTTCACCTGCTCTGCAAACAGAGAGAGGACTAGGATGGTAAATGCCACTCAGTAACATACTTAGGAGCCTTTATTTCAAATGTTTAGCTCCAGCTTGTTTCATTTGAAGCTGTACTTACTTCCAGAGTACCTCCAGCTGCAGCTTGATAGTGCCCAGTTCAGTTATGTCCACGATGATTGATTGAGGCTTGGTTGTGAAGAAGTTTATGCTGTCACATGTCACGACACCAACTAGAATAGTGGCCAGTCCTCGCAGCTCTGTCACCTGCAGGGACAGACAAACATATCCATTTTCATCTTCCCACGAAATCCTAAGTCATGTACATGGAAAGGAGAATACCTGGGGCCTAGATCGGTTCCAAGGCCCACAAACAAGTTTAAAACATTGATACTCCATTCTGGGCTCCTAAACTGTTGTGAGTCAATATCCCCCACAAGGAATGTGTCACAGATGCCTAGCAAAGAGGAAAGGAGTTCTATGAGGTGGGGAGAGGCAGAGCTGTACAGCACTTCCAACAACAGACTTTAGTGGATTATGATATTAAGAAAAATTAAGTCTGAAATTTGAAAATTCTGGTACATATACAAGTACTATTAATGTATACTACAGACTCTGGCTTATCTGCATTTTAGAATAACACTGTTGTAAAAATATCACAGAGAAGTATATTGCCTGCTCACACTAAACTGTTTCAGCTCTCAATTATCTAAAAGATCTGGAAGCACAACTGTCTGCAACCACTGGGACACTTCTAACTGTCCTGAGCTTAGCTGTGGATCACAAATGGAACTTTTAAGTGTCAGCTTTTCCTCTAGCTCTGCAGGTGGCTGCAGTTTGTTATCTGTACAGTTACAGGCCTGTGGATTTTCCACCCTGACACTGTGCTGCTTCAGCTATTTTGAAAAAAAAAAAGACTCTAATCAAATGTTTGCTATAAAAACACACCTCCAGCTAGAGATCAAATTGTTCAGAGGTGCATAAAGCATCAGAGTCAGCACAGAATTTTAGCAGAAGGGCCTAAAGTCCACTTCAGGAATTAGTTACATGCCTACATCTCCTTTAAGAACTAGCAAAAGCTTTGTTGCTAGGCTCCCCTTGGAACACTTTTTGGCACTTCTTTATTTTCTTTTTTAAACCTGCTATGTATTTGTACTGGGCAAAGATTATTACAAAGTGGAAAGAGCAGGAGGGTGTGGAGAATATTAGTCAGTAGACTTTCATAAGCTGACAAAAAGAGTATAACTTATCATTGTCGTACAAAGTAATACAAATTTTTACAACCATTATGGGAAAACAGGGATCTGAATTAGCCTCTCACCTGATCTTCATTGTGCAGTGGCAGCAAAAAAACGTGTTCTAAGCACATTTCCAAAGGCTGTGCCGGCCAGATGCCAAAGAGTCTCTCCTATGTAACCCAGTTCTTGCTGCCAGATAGTTGGGGAACATTGCAATAGCTGCTTTAACACAGCTGCCAGAACTTGAAACCCTGCACTGGCACAGTTTCCTAGTAGAATAGCATCCAGCACAGTCTTCAATCTCAGCTCCTTTTAGGTTGACAGGAGTCATACTGCAGAGCCCAGCCCATGGAAGATGCCAGACTACAGTGGGCATGCTGTTTAAGGATTAACTCCACCTGCTAGGTAAGTGCCAGAATCAATGCCACAGGCAGCTGCACAAGGGTCTGTGAAAACCATAAGCTTCCTCCAAGGATGCCCACGATGTGTCAGCTACGTATCACAGAGCCACTCACACCAGTCCCTGACTGTTAAGGATATGAGCTCTTCCAAGGCACTTCAAAAAAGTGCCAGAACTCTTAAGATACAAAGTACAGACAGTTTTTACTAGCATATAAATGTCACTGGTTCTTTGCAGATATGAAGCATCTTTGGAGTAAAACATTACTAAAGAATATGCATATTTCATATTCATTTACACAGTTTTCTCTTTTTCAATACAAAATAGAATACCAGGTATTTTATATTCTACATGGGTGATATAAATACTATATACATACTTTATCTCTGCATCTAGACTTCATCCTA
This sequence comes from Corythornis vintsioides, assembly GCA_025447755.1. Classification (NCBI taxonomy): domain Eukaryota; kingdom Metazoa; phylum Chordata; class Aves; order Coraciiformes; family Alcedinidae; genus Corythornis; species Corythornis vintsioides. The sequence goes on from JAOEGS010017695.1 coordinate 28,494, forward strand.
GAAAATGCCAGATATTGATCTAAAACTTTTTTTAATTAAAAAAACCCAAAAAAACTAAAAACAACCAACAAACCAAAACCAAACAAAGCAAACCACATATATCAGACTCAAGAACATAGGAAAGCATATGCACTAATATAGTTAATAGTGCCAGGAGCAAAGACAAGACAGAAGTAGATTCTGTGCAGTAAACAGATCATGATAAACTGCCACTTTCAGCTGGCTAGAAAAAGAAAACTACTTATGAATTTTGCTAACACTTGGTAGTCTATCAGCGAAGTAGTACAGCAGTAGACCACATTAACCCAGTGATTCCAACCAATCCAACCATTATACACCACACCTTGATTTCAAACTTCTCATGGAGATTGGGTATAAAAATCTTTTCTTCTTCATCCCATGTCTGGCTGTCATCAGTCTCAATCTTGCCTTTCAGTCTCCATTTCTGGCGCCCCAGTCGCACAAACACCTAAAAACCAAGAAGCAAAAAGGATGTTGGGTCAACATACTCAGTCTGAAGGCTTCACAGAGTTACAGTACTGCAGAGGCAAAGCCATTTCTTTGATCAAAATATATTTAATAACTTGGATACAGAAGATTGGAGGCAGGAATTCAGGTAGCAGGTTTTAACACCTTAACCCAGTGACACATCCCACTCATTCTAGAACTGCAAAACTATGTCACAGGGCAAGAGCAGTGGTACTGAAATACAAAGCACACTGGAATTCATTTGGAACTGTTAGAAGCAGGAAAGCAATGCAATAAGATACCAAGATGCATTCAAATCATGCCAAGGGCAATCTTCCAAGAAACTGGCAGCAACTGTACTCAATTCCAGGGCAACTCTAAAGACAAAGACCTGACAGATTGGTTTTGAAAGATAATCACTGCCATCTTTCAACCCTCCATAGCACTGGAATCACATCTTTCCCTCTGCAGTCCCAGTGGGCCTGGATGTGCCAAAGCACTGTTCTCATCAGAATAGGGCACAGTTTGATCATAGTCAGTTTCCCACTTCCCTTCTCCATGTTGCACCCTTGCTCTGCAGCAGTAAAATAAAGTGAATTGCTGTATACTGCACCTCGTACTGGTCTCCCGGGCAGAGACGTGCAAAGCCCACCAGCCCTGAAAAGAGAAGAAAAACTCCTAATACTTGTAGAAGTTTACAATGGTCCCCAAAGCCTCAGCTTGCAAAACCATCAAGAGATTCTCTGGATAACACCCTCTGCTCAGCTCTGGGCAGAAGATAGGCTACCAGCCCAAAACACTCTTAGAAGGACAAACTTTAATAAAGAAAGCTTGTCAGCTTTTGTATTCAAATATAAAACAGCATTGCAGATCTATTTTACAGTGCTGAAGTAAACAAGAAGTTTGACAAAACAGTGTTTGGGGTGTGACCCAGAAAGCCAGGAGGAGCAACTGACATTGAATAAATGGACTCTCAATGGATCAGATCACTAAATAGGAAATCCCAAATCAATTGATGAGACTTGAAAGATGCAAGAAAGGCACATACCTTTCATCTTCAAGTGAAATTCCCCCAAATGGACCTCCAATGCACCTTCTATAAAGCACATGTCCTAAAAGAAAGATCAAACAATCACTGTGACTGAAAAGCAGAGCAGAATTAGCTACCTCCCCTTACATGCTATTTTCTTATCTCATCTTTAAGGACTCTGGCTTTTTTTTCTGCTTCACAGAAGAGTGGAACTGCTTGAACATTCCACTGTCAGTTACCTTCTACTGCTTGTTTCGTAAAATTAGCATAACTTATTCATTATTCAATTTTCATCTCATTGCTTCCTGTGGAAGTCATAATGGACTCCAATATTAAAGAAGAAATTCAAAGGATTTTTTCACTTGTCTTCATGAATGCACAAAGTCAAGCTTAGCAGGGGAAAAAAAAGGGGGCATAGAATTCAAGAACTTTGCCTGCAAGGTATTTATCTCACAAACTTCAGTTCACATTATGTACCTGCATTTTATTCACATGTGAAGTTTTTAACTCGCACCATTAAAAAACAAACAAACAAAACCAGCAGCAATTCCTGGTACATTTTTGCTAAGGAGCAGTTAGGTCTTCATTACACATGTGCAGTATTTCCTACCTCTGTGCACTCTTGGAAGTTCTTGTAAAGCTCCACTAGACTCTCTCTGGAGGCTTTGGTGGAAGGAGACAAGGAAAAGGCATGTTTCATGTTAGTGGCTCCATCTCGTAGCCTGCACTGGATACAGTAAGCTTCATACAGTTCTTCTACCTTTAATATTTGGGGGAAGAACAGACAAGAATTACCCTGGCATAGCTTTAATAAGTTTTGGAAGGGAACATCATCAGTCCTGACAAAAACCTGAACCAAATCCCATTATCACAGTATTGCAGAATGCTGCACCTCCTGCATTTTAAAGACTGATTCAAGTACAACAGTTGGTAGACATTCCTGCAAAAAAAAACGTGGGATATAAGGAAACAATTCACTGTGCTATTGTCAGGCTAGACCACAATGAGTAGAGTAACACTTTGTTCAGGGACAAATTACATGAAGAACAGGAAACTAATTCCCTCAATAAAGCTTAAAACACCTATACCTTCAGCTGTGTCAGAGGAGAGATGTGATTCCTCTGGAAGTAGATGGCAGACATCAGACATGCACACTGCAGAACTGCTTGTTTGGCCCCTTGTGGGAAGGGGGAGGAACATGGGAAGTGTTCCCACAGCAGTATTTTCTGAATAAACTGGCAGAGTGTGTAAACTGGTTTCAAAGGCAAACTTAGGTTGGGTTGTGCCCAACATTCAGCCTGAATAGAACCATTCAAGAAAAATAAATAAATAAAAATCCCCTCCTTCTGTAAAAAGCTTTCACAAAGTACCCAGCATTATTCCCCTTCTGATGAATTACAGTCAAAGTATTTTCTACTTAGATAGTCTGCTTATATAGCAGTGTAAGTCTTACATTTACAAGCTACAAAACCCCTTACCTTGCTTATGTGAAACTCCAGTTTTCTGATGTATCTCTCCACAGAGCGGATTTGCTTTCGAAGAAGGAAGAGAGAGGAGGACTTGAGAAATTATTTCCAAACATCTTTAAGTAACACAGTAGACACATCATCAATTTGTCTCTATTTGCAACATTTAATCTCATCCTCTTACCTTATCCAGGTCATAGTAGAAAGCCTGAAAGAGAAATAGCACAGGCTGAGCAGGAGAGCACGTAATGTATATTTGTGCATACTAATGATGCTTTCATATTTAGTGCAAGCCTACAAGTCCCAGGTGTTAGAGAGCATCTACTTTTGTGGCTTTAAAAATAAAGTTATTTAAGTATTTAACACTGAAAACATCTTACCAATCTGGAGTTCCTTTTTGTATCCTTGTGTCGACCAGAGAGATAATCCAATTCAGCCTGATGTGCTTCCAAGTACTCACTGAAGAGGAAGAAAACCCTGTATTACATTCTTCTGGTACATTCATTATAGCACCTCCCCAAAGAATTTTTCAGGAGAACATTACAAAGCAACATCCTTCTCCAGAAGGCTTTTCTTGGCTTACTTTCTAGAGATGTGAATGGCTGTATATAGAGACATGGGTCAACAGATGAGAACGGGTAGCTGCCATAGACTAGTATTTGTGCTAAATTTAAGAGTCACTCCTAGAGGAGCATTTGTACAGAATGAGTGCCAGCAGATGCTGGTGACTGTTATCAGTTAAAGATGCTGTATATTAGGAATCCTCCTGACTCCTTCATACTCCTCCAAGATGTGGAATACTATAATGCAAATCAGGGAGTTCACCACTCCACATAATGCATATACATGTACACATGCACACACTGCACTTAGACATTCACTATTTTTTGTTTCTGTCCATCTTAAAATAGGTGATTCAAGTGAAATATAGGCTTTATCCTGGGAACACGAGAGAAAACAAGACAAGACAGCCAGGCTGGACATATGACTGAAGGCAAAAGGAAAGATTCAGGAGGAGAACAGCAAGTTCTAACACACACATAACCCAGCTCATAGACATCCTTTTTGAGATTTCTCTAACTATTCCTGTTTGGCCTTCCAGAACCTTTTCTGGAAGGTAGAAGACCAGCTCATTTGTTAAGCAAGTCTTTGCTTACTGTTACTGAGGGGAGTAAGAATTCATCAACCAACTCCATCTTAAAAAGTCAAAGAACTGCAACATGAAACTCTCACACTACAAAATGAAGCTCACAGAAGTACTCCACATGTAAGGCAGGGCACATCATTCAGTGTTGCAGTGAACAGAGCTGAATACCACTTTCTAGTATGCTAGACTCTTTCTTAATGTAACCATTACTTTTTCCAGAGTAAGAACTAGTTTGCAAGGTGTCAAGCACTTGGAGCCAGTTGGCTTCTACAGTGTTGCATGCAGGGCTTGTCCCTTAGGATTTCCTACAGGGTCTTAAATTATTTTTGCTGAGACCATCTTCTTCCAACTTCGCTTTTAATACAGAGCAGAATTAGGTAACTTTTTCCTCTTCTACTTAAAAGGCAAAGAATCACCTGATAAATACTACATTTTAAGACAGTCTCTCAAAATAACTTCATTTTAGACAGCTACACCTCTTCACATTTGCTTTGATGCATTTCATTTTCTTCCTTTTATAAAACCAGTCCCCCCAAGATACCTAGTGGCTCCAGCATTCTGCTGTCTGCTCTTAACACCTGCCTATTAACAGCTCAGTGCAGTAATGACAGAAAAGAGTTCACTTTCCTTTAGAAGAGCTTCATCACTTTTAGATTTAAATATGTCAGAATTACCAGCTTGATGGAATGGTACCCAGATGGTTAACAGAATGAAGAGCTATTGGAATGATACGCAGATGGTTAAAAGATAAAGAGTTATTTGCTACAGCTATAAAGAAACAGGCACATAAAACATGTTCTGTACTAAAAATTCAAGTCACTCCAGCATCAAGTGGACTTAGCCTGCATCTACTTAAAATTTGGACTTTACATTGCTATTTGATACAGTTGTTTTCTGTAGGTTAGTTCAGTCAATTAGTTAGCTACTCAGTTTTGGCAGGAGACTGATCATATGGCATTCCCTGCAGAACTGGGAACAAATTCTGATCCACTTTATGGTTTCTTGTCCCTAAGCTCTGATAAATTCTAAACTCAGCAAAAACATTGGTTTCATCATTTGTTTTAAATCTAAGTGCACTAATAAGACAGACTGATATTTTTAGGACTAAGACTTTATAGTCTTTTATTGGAATAAAAAATGTGACATCTAAGTTTACAATGTATTATTTCAGTGTGGTTTATGTTCTCTGTAGAAGAAAAACTATGATCAGAATTAATACAGTAGCAATATTCTGAGGACAGCAGCAACCTAGAGGAGGGAACTGTTAGCAGGATGACAGTAGAAAGAGCTACAGGGTTTACAAATCCAACAAAAGGTATTTTATCTTCTGATAGTAACTTCAGGGTCTAAATTAAGTTCCTATGATACCAGAATAGGTCCATCAGCCTCAACTGTAATGATTTAAGATGGGTATTTGAAGACTGATTGGTTTTAGTCACCAAGGGAGGCAAACAGCACTTAGCACCACTTCATTTCAGATTTATTTCTGATCTATAACAGCAAGTGAACAAGCTCATGCATGCTTTGTTTGCCATTTCAGCAGTGAATAATATCCATGTTTCTCAGAAGCAACTGACAGCTCCCTCAAACCAGAATATCCTAAAATCAGCTTGTCAGCCCATCCTTTACCTCTGTTATGTCTGCTGCATGCACCCCCATCTGACAGATGGGGACAAAGGACAAAACTGGTCTTCAGCTTTTTCACTCCAGTCTGTACAGCTTTGGTCAACTGTAACAGGGACTTTGAAAGTGCTACATTTAAAGCAAGAAAATGTTATTTACAGTGCCATAAGAAGATGGAGTTGTACTACAGCTCTGTTTCATCACCTCGTCAGATGAGGTTTTCAGGTGGATCTGCTTAGACCTTTCCCTTACAAGCCACCCAGAGACAAAAGAATAATTTTAAACTCCAGAGGTTAATTCTATTAAAAGAAAGATGAGGAAGGAAAAAAAACCCAACAAAACAACCAACCAAAACACAACACACAAGCTCTAATGAAAAAAAAAACCAACCAACCAAACCACCAAACTAACCACAACAAAAAAACAAACAACCCTAGAACATCTCACTTTAAGTGTTCCCTAATTAGCATAGGGAGTATAGAAATGGTTTATGAAGCAGCCTCCCCACTGTGTCCTTGCAGGGTGCACCCTTGCTTTCAGACTTGGTTTTAAATCAGCTTTTTCAGTCAAAACCAACTCCACACAGAACACCTCCAGAAACTTTCTGCCAAGCAATCCCCAGGTCCGACTGTCCCAGCCCTACTCAAGTATCTCCTTGATCTGCAGATTCCTGCCTGTCACCCTACATGCTCTAAAAGCTTCCCTTCCTTGGGAGAGCTCAGTTCTTTCCTCAAGAGATAGGGAATCTCCCCATAGAGTTCTACCTGTGACTGACTTCTTAGAGAAGTGTAAAGAACTAGGAACAAACAAAACCATTAGAGCACTTCGTTTGCAAGCAGACTGTCTGGGAGCAAATGAAACTTGTTTTACAAGGTCCCAAGGCAGTGTCTGGGAAAGTCACTATGCATGTTTAGAGATGCCAGATGGAGAGTGAGAGCAGCAATGCACAGACTAAAGCAGCATAACTAGGGAAGGCAAATCACAATATTTAAAAAGTCCTTACTTAAGTCCTTTCTTCAAAGCTTCAAAAATTTTCTTCACCTGCAGTGGCTTTGGATCCCAGATGACTGCCCCCTTCTGCAGGGAATTGTAAGCCTTGGGGGATCTCAGAGACATTCTTGATCTCACTGAACTTCTGCTGAGAGACTTTCTGTAGAAAGAGAAATAGGGGGAAGAAGCAAAACTCATGACCTGAAAGACAAGAGATGCCAAGCCCACAGAGGTTACAGGCTACAAGTGATATGTTCAATCACATATACCCTTACTCAAAAGAACAAAGCTCTTGACATACTTTCACAGATAACAGCAGAAAATTAAGACCCAGCCCTTTATATCTATACCAGAAAAGCTGCATTTATTTTTATGACTTCAACAATAATAATTTCAATAAAAAACATCTTGACATAGACTCTGAGAAGCCCAGAGATTCTCTTTCATCCAGTTTATATAAATAAAAACTTTGCAGGTCCCCATTCCTTGGGGAAGGGGTACTGAGCAAGAAAAAAAAAATCTCATTTTTATAACAGGTTGATGCTCATACTGCTAGAAATTGTGTTAAGAGACACAGGTGGCAGCCAGCTAAAGCCCTGTTTGTGTGCTTACATTAACCAGCTGCTGGGTCAGCTACAGAACTAGTCAAGTAAGCCAGGCTGCAGGACAAGGACAGTCCCATACTGACTCTAGCCTGCCATACAGGAAAATGAGGCAACTAACTTGTGATCTGCTCAAAGTTTAACTGACCAAGTTACCATAAAAAGCCCTTAGAAACAGCTATTTCTTTGCCTGCATCTGCCATCCATTTAAATGACAGCTTAGAGCCCTACCATGTTTTAGAAAAGCAAGCTACTGAGCCCAGACTGCACACAGCTATAATTAGCAAGGTAGGGCTTTCAGAGTCTAACACCTCACTTGTAGAAGTAACTGCAAAACCAAAATTATAATAATAAATTAGGACACCCCAACCCATTAGTTTGATATGTATATCTGCAATATATTTAGACCAGAACACTAGCTCTCTACAAATGTTTCTTTCACACAGGCAGATGCCTGCCTGGCTCACCTCTCACCAGATACTCCTCTAAGTCTTAGTTATTTTTATATAGTTTTGTTAATACTTCCTGTAAGTCAAGCTTCTAAAATAACATAATCTAAAGAAGTTTCCTACTCCACCAAGCCAACCAGTTACTCTCAGAGAGGCTTCCTACCTTATTTACATTCTCTATCCTAAATTCAGCTCACCTGGAGAAATGATGAATGTCAACAGGCTTAACACTTAACCACTGGCTGTTTTAAGTTCTAGGCATGTGACTGAAGGCCTAAGGAGATTATTGATCTTAGTGACTAAATCCTAGGCTCAGCACACCTGAGAGCTGTCCCCAGTCCTATTATAGAAACCTTTAAGTAACTACTTTAATTATCCTGGTGCTAAATTTCTACTTATCTCCATTTTTTTAACATACAGTCTGTAAAAGTTCTGTTAAAATTAGGTGTTGCCAAATCTTACCAAGTATTTAATTACTTCACCCCAATGATTATTTTATTTTTATTCTATGATGATTTAATGTAAAGTATTATTTGGAGCTCAGTTACCAATAATGAGGAACATAATTCTTAAATTACAAACTTACAATAATATTGTTTTCTTCCATAAGATAATGCATCTTTGAGTATTCTATGCAAAGTGAGAGTTTCAACAGGAAATCACACTTGAAGGGACAGTTTAACCACTAACAGCAGTTGAAAGAGTATCCTAGAAGGATCATTACTTAAAATTCTCTCATGCAAAGAAGGAAATAGCATCTAGTTCCATACTTGAGATGAGTACTTCAGTTAGTAAGGTACCATGTAGAAGATGTAAGATAATTCTGTCTTTTGAAATGAAAAGAAAGAAAAATTCCTCCTGGAGTGTTTATTTTTGTAAAGGAAAAGGCTTTAGTGTTCACCTTCAGTGTTTTGGACTGCAAATTCAGGAAAACATTTCCCTTCAGTTGAAGTGTAGCATCCAAGCACTGCATACAGATGGGCTGGGATTTAAAATTCACCCTTTCCCCAGTATCTCCTACTGCCTGATGGAGCCCAAACATACTTCCTGCACTGATGTCAAGAATCCCATTTTCATACATTTCATAGAAAAGTTAAGTGGCTGACACAGACCTCCAGGGACAGTAGCTAAAAGCTAGATGCTATATTGCTGCTTTACCTTGTGAACTTAACCTTTTAAGTATCAGATTTCCCATTTTATAAGATACAGCAATAATACTTACTTCCTGGGGACACTATTGTGAGGAAAAATGAAGTAAGAGTGTCTGACTGAGAGCCTCAAAAGGAAGTTGCTAAAGAAATGCAAAAGTATATTTAGCATCTGCTTAAGAATCTCCATGTGGACCTGATTTGTGTGTCATCCTTTGGACAGATCTTGCATAGGGCCCCTGCAGTCTCATGCTGTGTTTTGCAACAGTGCCTGAGGGAGAGATAACTTATGAAAGGGTGATTAAAAATTTTCTTCACTATGCTGGGGAAGGCTCTCAGCTGTTCACTGGGCTGTGACTTACACAGATTTTCCTTACTGCAGTGATTCCTGAACAAAACTGTCTGTCTGAGCACTTAAATAATAAACATAATAAAAAATGCATAAAGAGAGGCATTTGGTTAGAAAAAACTTTGCAGATAAAATTAACAGTATAATCTTAGGGGATATATGAACTCTTCTGTTTGGAGCACTCTTACCCTGCTGGACTGTGCCTCTGTTGGAGAAACAGCTGTTTGACACTTTTCCTGGTAGATCCTTTCCCTGCTAGAACTCCCACTATACAGTGGAGCTCAAGTCTGTTTATATAATTTATTGACAGTGTTTTTCTCAACATCTTAGTGATTGGTTCTATTTTGTATGTCTGATCTTTGCTAGGTGTAATATATTTTTCAGCTTCCACAACAAATTAAATGATTCAAATAGGAAGACTTCTTGATTGCATCACAATTATGCTTGAATTTCTTTTTTGCTCATACTTAACCATGCTGTGTTTAATTAAAAGATTAATTCATTCATTGGTTTATTTAAGACACAAGTCAGGTATTTCACTGATACAAAAGGATTTTTTGAGTACAATACTTTTAGAGACATACTGTCCAATACTTCTATATGATACTGTTAAATTATTTACTTTCTTATTGTAGCATGCATTAGCAGTCAGAAATTACGTTAATTTTCCATTTATTCATCTTCTAAAAACACTTGACACATTCTATAGAGGAAGCACTCAATTCAGAAGAACAAGAGCACTCACTTCTAGGGGAAAAGCTGCACAGGTCTCTACACTGAGCAATGATATATAACAATGTAAGATAAGCAAAAAGGGGAAAACCGTGCAGGATGGTTTAGCAATGACAGAGCTCAAATGAAGGCTGAAGGGCTGGACTGCAACCTTGGCTCTATTACTGACTGTCTCTCACTCAGCAGTGACTTTTCATGGCCTGTTTGTATTCCTTCCTCTCATCAGTGGCACTGACAGAAAGCAGCCCTGCTCTCAAGTAATGCTGTTCTGCTTAAAAATCTCCCAGAGAACCTAAGTTGGGGTCAGTCAAATATCTTGCCAGGATTCATCACTAGCATCCCCATGTTTTAAAAGGTCTATGAGATTTTTTATTACTGTAACCATTTAAAAGGTTTTCATCAGAAAACATCAGTTACTACGGGGCTGTTAGCAGGAAGAGTTGCAGCCTTTCATTTGTCTAGAAGAAATGGACACTATTAGCAGCCTGATACATCACTGCTGAAATCTAAGTATGCTGTGTATCATAGAAAGACAGTATGGTGTGAAGTCGAGCTATTTATCAGTCAACCATGACAACACTCAATAGTTTTAAGATAAAAATTAGGGAACAAGTTCTGCACGAAGATCCCTTAGGTTATAAAAATAAATCCACAGTATCCGGTGTCTGTTGCCCAAACAATCAAGTGCTTTTCTTTCTGAGTTACTTACGCTAATTTTCTGCTTTGCACAGTGCTGAAGCCGGTGAAGGAACAGCTCCTGCTGATACCACCCCCATCTCCAGGTGACACAAACGTCAATTTGACCGACATGATTCCCACTCTGGAAGTCTATTGGCTTCTGAAATAAACAGAAAAACAGATGAGTCAAAGCCTCCTTGGCACTGCAGGCTTGTGCTGCTCCAAGTGCTGAGCTGCGTGGAAGTGGGAAGTCAGAACTACAGACAGCAGATTAAATAGAATTTAAAAAAAAGACGTCTGCTATACACATTTCCTCTGTTGCCATCCACAATACAATTAATAAGGGACTGAACAGTCTAAAATGATATCTCTCATGCCCTCTTCAATTTCTGATTGATTTTACAAGCTCACTATGCACAAGCCAGAATAGCCTCAGTTCACAGGCTCTCTACATTTCTGATTTTTAAAAACCCCTGTAATTGTCCCTCTGCTTAAGGAGTTCAGGCCAACCAGTGTATTTCCAAATCAGTATGAATGCCAGAACAATACTTAAGCTCTACACTTAGTCAGGTCCAAAAAGCAGTTCCTTGCATCTCTGCAGAGCCACACTCAAGTCAGTGGTAGAACTGGCTGAGTGTGGCACTTAAGCCCAAAGTAGAAGTCTGGTTTCAACAGCAAATTCAGGTTCATGCTCCTCCTTTGGCAGCATTTCTCTTGGACTGCTGTATTCTGTTTTCCATCAGTCAAACGCTCTTGCTTTCTAGAGAGCTGTATTCTCTGCCATATATCTACAAAATCCAAGTTACAATATAAGTTACAGACATATCCTTCAAAGCAGCTGTAGAAAATCACCCAGACAGTTAATATACAGAAAAATTCCCTTCCTTTTCCCCTCAAGATGGTGTAATGTAAACACCATAACTGAGTAAAACTATAAGATGGAATATCTATTTGTAGAGAGAAAAAACTCCAGTAGATTGCTCAACATGCTCCATGCAAAAATTTGTCCTGCATTACACAATGTGCTCTGAAGAACAGCGAGCTCTTAATCTATCACAGTAGATATTGGAAAGCAGTATCTGCACTCAGGCCCTATGCCTGACATCCCACGAGCACAGCCACAATTAGTCATCCTAGAAGCCCAGAAATGTCAAGACTCTTTTCCTGTCTCTGCCACTAACCTGCAGAGCCATATACTTCCTAAGAGGACTGAGATTTTAAGAGTGTTTTGCTAATCCTGGGCTAGTCTACAAGTACAGGGAATTACTGTAAGTGTTTTGCCTATCATTATCTACCAAAGCAGTAACAAATATTGTCATGGATTTCCACAGACAGAGGTCCCATTTCTTTGCCTGTTCTACAGGCTGTGCAATGCTCATGAAAGCATCTGTAAAAAACAGGCAAAACAAAACAAGATGTGCAAATGATAAATTGCCTGCTTTGCAAGCTAACCAGTTTGTCAAAAGAGGTGTTGGGCATAACTAGTTTTTTGTATCTCAATACATCAAAGTGCACATGACTCCATAGCTTCAGTAGTATCAACAGAATTCTGTTACATGGAAGAAAATAAGTCCATCTTAATCACCTTTTAATCAAACTGTACAGCACTTACATTCTATTACTTTGAAAGGATGCCTCCTTAACACCCTTAATCAAAGATTGCACTTGTAAGTTGAAGTTTCAAAATATTTTCCATTCTTTCCTCTAGTTTTCAGATGCTTATAAGCCTGTAAATAGTCACCTCATCAAAAGGATCATTAGACTGAAAAAAAAAACGCAACTTACTGAAAAATGTAATTGCATAACAAGCTGTTAAAGGAAGAAATAAAAGGAACAACCTCGTGGTTATTGACCACATCCCTCATCAAAGCTAAAAACCAGATTCCCAGGATCTATTCTTCAGCTGTCTAACTTGGGAAAGTAAGCTCATGAATAAAAGAGAGGAAGAAAGTGCAGGAAAAGCTTGTCTAATTTTATAGGACTGCTAAAGCCTGCATAGCATGAGACAGAAAACCTTTGAAGCATATAAATATGAAACAAACATAAACAGGCAGACCCTTGAAAGGGAACAGAAAGAGGAAAATGATAAGACTCACAAAGTGAAAATCTGTGGTACTGAACTCTAGATGCAAAGAGTGAAGTTGGAAATGTACAGACCCCCAAAACTCAGTTGGTGGAAGAAATGAATTGCTTACATTGCCTAGACTTGACTGTTGCCACATGTGTTTTCATAAATCAAATACAATTCTGGACTTCAAGAAGATACCCTGTTGCAAATCAGTAGACCATTAGCTTCTAAGAATTCTCGTGGGTCATCTGTTTTTTCTAACTGCACAAAGCTCAGTCCTCACGGCCACTGACCGTGTCATGTCCCTCCTGCTGTGTCACTGAGAGACACTCTAAAGCAATTCACAAGCACATTTTTCAGTTGCCTCTTACAAGAATGAAGAGAATTTGAGTATGTTAAGAAAGCACCATTAAAGGGGTTATCTTCCTGACTTCAAAATAATGTCCACAGAGATAAATACCACTTGATTCATACCTGCATATGTATTTTTGTAGTGACCTAGAAATCTCAGAGATGCTTTCACACTTTTGAGTAGAAGACCATAAGCAGGATGTCAAGACAACTTTTTATTTGTAACAAAGATTTATAAATGCAGTTGTTTAAACAGAGCATTTTGCTATCTGGAGTATCTCTATAAAAGGGCTGAGCTACATTACAACTGCCCCTGAGAAAAAGCATCTGGACACATCTCAAATTCAACTCTCCCTTTAGGCTAGAAATAAATCAGGTAACGACCCCTGACAAAGCTGAGTTCAAATCTCTTTTCCAACCTGTAACCTCTGCTGTGTAGGCCCATGTCTCCAACACTCATAAATACAGGGATTATACCCTGGGGAGCAGAGGAACTTCCTCCCTTTTAATCCTCCCCAGGAGCATGGCATGTGAATACAGTAGCTAGCTAGGGGCTGGCATATGGAGAGCACAAAAACACCAGGCCAAACTAAAGGAGTCCATTGCCCAGGGCAACAGAAACACTGAACTGAAAAAAATGAATCTTGAAAAAGTCTGGTAAGGCTTTTGAGTCTTAAATAGACCTCCAAACTTCTAGATACTAACTGATTCTAACATTTTAACACATGCAATTTTGTGAGATTTCAGGTCTCAGAAATGTATTCTGAATAAAAATCAAAAGGGTACTTTTTTTTTTTTTAATTAAAGAAGTATGTTTGTTTGCCTCTGTTTCGATCTTTGCCATAACAAACCAATGGCATTTAACCTTCAGCGTTACCCAGGCATGTGGGGCCAAACATTGAAGCTTCTCTGCAGCAGTGACTACACTCAAACTGCATGTCCTGCTTTGTTAGTATTAGGACATTCCTCAAGCCAAATGACCTTCATCCTCTACAAACAAAAAACTGATGTCTGTTTGTGTTTATGGCTAAACTTTTCCAGCCCTAGTCACATATTTAATTGTTTCTGGGCACAATAGTTTCAACAATTTTATGAGGAAAATATGACTCACTGACTTCTTGCAAAATATTTCTGCTTGTGTTTTGTACTTTAAATCAGCAGCCATGTTTTTCTTTAAATATATCCAAGAGTTTCACTTGAACTTGGTGAACTGTTGCTAGAGCAAGGTACTCATATTGCCTTAGAATTTATGATGTTCCAATTGTGAATGACCCACTGGTTACACTCGCTCCTTGTTGTGAGTTTGCAAAAGCTTTCCTTCAGCTAATTGTTCAGCTTCTCTTTCCTTCAGCTAATTCTGGACACATGCATGGAGTTGATAGTCCCAACAATGTGTGACTACAATCTCACTTGTATGTCAGTACCCACTGCTCCCTCGCTTCAGCAGGCAGTGGCTTCCTAACAAAGTAACATCCAGTTTGAGAGCAGGTAAATGATTAGTTATTGAAGAAAATAAACACAATGACTAAACACAAACTGCCAAAGACACTTCAGTATCTTTGGATCATCGTTGTGATTCTGGATATGTTATGTGATCATAACAATTTGTCTTACACCACCTGATGCTAACTTTCTCCTTACTTTTTTAACTGTTATTTTAATACATTTTTAAGCATTCATTTGTAAGCATTACATTATCTTGTAAGTACAATAGAGCCATTCTATCTTCTAGCTGTAGAAAGCAAACAGCACTGATTTCATTTTGTATTATCACAACAGAATCCTTTTCTCGGTATCAGATGTGCTCAACATTTTATTGAAGGGACTTCAGCCTTTACCCCAAAATATGTGACTTGCACTTGTGCCTACATGGAAAATCCTCTTAGGAAGTGGATTTCTTCACAGCATAGTATATAGACTTTATTGTAGAGTTGCTATCCAGAATCTTTGTCTTTTTAAATCATGGATTTATAAAAGACACCTCAGCTCCATGACAGGCAAACAGACTGGCCATTAATGTGTGTTAGTCCTGTATAATTTCTACTGAAAATTTTCACTGTGCATATACAAAACCAGGAGTGATTAAGTAGATGGACATTTAGAGATTTTAGAGACATTCTCTGGACTTACTCAAGAAATGATCTGTGACTCCAACTAATCACCTGCTGTTTCAAAAAAACCCTTCAGTCCAAGGTGCTATGTTACTCAGTCCACTTCCCTGAAGTTAGTTTCAACTCCACCACAATAATATTCCACTATAGTCACATCTGTAGTAGGTTTTGGACAACAGCAATAGATACTGCAAACAATCAGTGAAAAGACAAGCCTAATATCAGACAATTTCTAGCAAACACCAGAACATTTCTGGCATAAGTCAAATTTAAGAGTGATTTTACGAACTGGGCTACAATTGTCTACCATCACATTGATGTAATCACAATTATTTTTCTTCCTCTCATTTATTTCAAAACTCAGGAACAATGGAATTAACTAGCACTTCTGAATGCTTATGAGAGGTGGTATACATTTCAAAACACTTGTAGCAGACATTGGCACTTCAATCTTTCATGACCCTAATAAAGAAAACACCAAACAGGTTGCCACTCTATATTACACTGTCAAACATCTTCACACAGCCATAGGGCTGATCTGGGCCTGAACCACTGAAAGTTTTTGTGATTTCAGTGTTCTGTGGAAAAGCCTGGAAATTTCTAGGCCCTAGTATTTTGCAGCATTGGAAGCCTAAAGAACCTAAAGAATCCAGACCATTAAAGTTAATGAAACTCCTGAGATGTGTTTTCCTGGGTGACTTGGTCTAGGTGATCCTGCTCTGGCAGGGGGGTTGGACTAGCTGATCTTCTAGGTCCCTTCCAACCCCTAACACTCTGTGAATCTGTGATTCATTCTGTGATTCTGTGATAACATAATGACTCAGCCCTAATTGCTCTAAAGGTAGATGTAATGAAGGCAGACTGAACAACGAATGAAGTGACCATCTTGTGTACAGCACAGTGTTGAATCCACTGGGAAAATACACACTGTATTTAATCTTTGCTCTCAAGCATTCTTTAGTAAAACCATTGACCTCAGTAGCAATGTCTAATTTGCTAGATAAACATTCCAAATTTATGATTAAAACCCTTTAAATTTTAGGCATTTTTGTTCAACTGTTAGACAAACAATCTATGTATTACAGTTGTTGGCAGAACTAAGAAAAAATTCTCTGGTTATCTTTTAGAGGTGAAAAGTCTTTTGAATTAAGGAGACAGAAAGTGCTTTCGGTGCTACATCTCAAATAGGATCTGTTCTTCAGATCAGTCCTTTCTGTGGAAGGGATTTGCAGCACAAAGATTCACAGCAGAATCTGAAAAGGTTAGATGTAACTCATAGGATTTCTGACTTGTGGGTATCATTTACTTAGAACTGGTGTCTCACACCAAGACATGTAACTAGTCCACCACATAGACAGGGGAAGAGCCACTGCAGTTACAGATAAGGAAGGTGTGTTTGATATTTTGTTTTTATATGATAAAATAGATTGGTGAAAATGGAGGTAATGAGACAGACAGCTTCCTGTGATGAGCTTTTGCAAATTTTCCTCTCAGGTCTTTAGTTATACATCACTGAAACAGCAAGAGGAAAATTTTGCTTCTCCCTTGCACTTTTCCTGCTCTCCCATCTCATCCCTACTCATCTCCTTCTCCCTTCTGGTTCCTATAAGGGGAACAAAACAAAGTAGCAAGATGAATGTATTAAGTCATCTTTTGCAGAAAAATGCAATCCATGCAGGAAACCATCTTCTGTTTAGCTTCATTGCTGTGAAGTCCACTACATATGCCTGTCTGGAGCCACGAACAATCGTTCTTCCCCTCATATTCACCAGATATTTCTGCTGTTTTAAGGCTGAGCATGGTGAGCTATTACATAACATTTTTGCTGCAAGTGGAAGATTTTGGTTCTCAACACAGCTGCACATGTGTTCCACAGAACTTCTCGGCCTAAACCTGTCTAACACACATTATTATATAGGTCCTTTATTTTGCACCAAACTTATACCTTTCAGGTTGTATTCTGAAAATCTCAAATGATTTAGAAATATAATCCCCTTCTCAAAGGTAATCTAGTCTCTCAGGAGATGGTTCAACTGATTTTTAATAAGAATTACATTCATAGCTTATATTATGTAGAAAGATATGACTTCAGTGTGTAACTCATGTTGGCACTTTTGCAAATTTTATCTTGGCAGATTCAACTCTTAAATATATATTTAAATAGTACATATCTGGCATACTTTCCTACTAGCCATATTCAAGCCATAAAATGAAAATCAGATAAACAGCTTTGATCCAAGTTATTGCTTTAGTCATTAGGCCCTTCTATAGCTTTATGCCAGCTTCTGGAAATGAACTGCTGGAGTCCAGTTTGCCTCTGCAGCATTAAATTTAAATATCCTAAGCAGTCCCCTCAGATAGCTTCTCCTGTGCTGGAGGTACTGTCTCTGATGTAACCATTTCTAGTGCAGTGCTTTGAACACAGCACTCAGCTTTCAAGTCTAAGATGACCTGTTTTAAAAGCCTGCAACTCAAAATGTTACTGTATTTCTAATTAGCTTTCATCTAAGCATACAGATCCAAGCATTATTCTCAGGGAGACTGGTGCACATCCAGAGGAAATTAATCAGTCATTTATTCCAGATTTCCAGTAGAATCTCAGCAGCAAATGTTGGCCTGCTCTTAGTTAATGACCTGGAAACAATTTTTCAAGATGTAATTTTGTGGTAAATTTTGTACCTCCCCCTAGTGGCAGCAGATATCAAACAAATGAGGCACAAAGGAGACCTTGTCATGGATCACTCAATCATGTATTGTGCCTGTGTCTTTCACAGAAATTTGTTACTCAGAATTAAGGTTGGCTGTAAATCCCACTGAAGCTTTTTGGTAATGTCATAATAATGAAAGAATCGGTGATTGAATGTAACCCAAATCCTTGCTTACTTCCCTTGCCAGTATGTGGCATGTTCCTATAGCCACCCGGAGTTTCCCCATGCTTGCCTACATCACAGCACTCCTAGTTGCTGGGAGTACTTTTGCATAGAGTTTTCTTTCCTCCTCAAGGGAAGGCACAGAACAATTCACCCATTATCAGCTGATTTATGAGCACAGGGCTTTCTGCTAGCTCCTCTGGTTTCAATTTCAAACTTGATGACAAACTTGCAAGCCTGAATCAGAGGTTCAGGAATGTGGCAGACTCCACACGCTAGCCTGACTTGCAGCTTTTTCAGCTCTGGCAGAATCGGAGTCTGCAGTTAGCTACATTATAATGAATACTTAAAAACAAATTCCTAACAGGAGAAGAAGCAGATGGCGCTGAGGGAGAGCAATTTACAAGTGATGAACAGGCTCTTCCATTTCTGACAAAGGAAAATTTGCCTAGCAGCAAGGCACTGAACCCTACTAATTCTGTCCTTGCGAGGTTCCTCCTTTTTAATTAGGAACCCCGAGGAACATCCTTCTGTAATACATGTCTCATTCTCCTTGTTTTTCCCAATCTACACCTGATCGTATGCTACAGATAGACTTATCAGTTGTGATCATGTCTCCATCCATCAGAGAGGATAAGGCGGGAACCTCCCAAAAGCCCATTTCCAAGTCAATTATGAAATAAGGAAGGTCCTTTATCTCTGCCTTAGGGTTGTGGAATGTCCCAAGTCAAAGCTTCAGTAGAAACCACCTTAATGGATAAATAGACATTTTGATTACACTCAGAAGAATATATTAACCAAAACAGATTACAAACTTCCAGTAATATTGAGGTTTCATGTCCAAGAGCATGTGGGAAGTATCTTCAAAAACTGAAGCATGTGAATCACGACATCCTGGTAATGTCCTGGGGCTTGCATCTGAAGTGGGAGAAACTATCTGTCATTTAGCTGTCTAATAAAGAAAACTGCCACTTTATTAAAAATTAAACCATTAAGTCAAATTCCTATGGCAACCATGTTTTATTCCCATACATGTTACTAAGACGATCTTGTACCACAGAAATAATGAAGTTGCTGAGACTGGATCAGTATCCCAAAGAACACTGGAAAAAAAAAAAAATCATACAAAATATGTAGATAGGAGAGAGAAAAGGTTTATGTTTTAAAGTATTTTCTTTAATGCTCAATAGACATAGAGATTTTTCAGTCAGTGTTTCCACTACTGATAAGTCCATCCCGGTACCTATCTTAAGATAATGAAAAAGAGTGTATTTTTTAGGAAGAGATCAAAAGAGAGATCAAAACCAACATAATTTAGAATGTCTGTCATTAACCAGATAGCAGTTGAAGCATTAACAAATAATTTGGTGCATTTTATTATCTAGTCTGAACAGAGGTTTGAACTCACTGTATTTTCTAACAAATTGGGGTAGCCATCATAGCAATCCTAACACTGGTTCTGTATTAATGTCCCTTTCTATAGACACTCCACAAGCATGTAAATTTTCCTTGTGACAAAAACCACAAAGCTTTGAATATATGTGGATATATCTGCACTTTCCCCTTCATTTCTTACCAATTCCTGAGACGTATGCTCTGACATTCATGGCCCACATTTTTTATGCTTTTATTCTCTGGTTTTATTTGGTTTGGGTTTGTTTTTAATGAGGTGAACTTTGCACAGCCCAACTCTAGCTCCTATAAAATCTGTGTCTTAAATGGCCAGATTTAGTGATTTTTGTATGGAAAAAAAAAAAAAAAAAAGGTCTAAAGACTAACCACACAGCTGCACTTGGAAACAGATGTTTTGCACCCTTTCAAGTGAACTAATGAGGACATGAATATGGAACAGATAAGTCAGGAAAACTTTTAGTTTTTTAATTTGGAATTACAGAAACAGTACAGAAAAGACTGATGCTTCCACACAAGGGGAGGGAAGAATTATGCTAATTCCACTGATGGTGAAAATTTGCACTGCTACACTGGCTTCAAGGAACTTCCACTTCACAGCCCTGCTCATCTCGATGTCAGTTCTACCCCCTGAACTCCATGAGTACCTACAGAGGCCAGATGGCCAGATGATGTGACCTGCCCTCACTCTACTCAAATCAACCTAGTTACAGAAGTCCAGGGTTTGTCTCTTTCTCCTTTGCATTTAGCAGGTGTGAAAAGACTCATTAAATAACTTATTTCAAGATGTCTGTAAAACATAAAGTAGACTGATTATTTAGGATAAGATATTGTGAAAACTAATTTCTGACATAAATCTGATTAAAAATTAACAATTTTTTAACTAACTTTGCCCATCAGTGTGTTCTTAAAATACAGTGTCTTCTGCTGCTCATCTGGAAATGGATGAGGGTTTTAGGACTATCACTTCTCTGTCCAATCTTGCTTCCATCAAAGTCACTGGGAGCATTGCCATAACTTCAGAGAGAGGACGAACAAGACCTTTGTAGTCATGATTTGGCGCTCACAATGGAAAAATGCATTTGTGATGGTTTTCTATAGAACAGATGCATCAGGTTTTCCCTCTGGTTTCTAGTTTAAATATCTCAAAAAGACTATTTTCGATTTGTCTTTATATGCTCCTCATCAGTATGCACCCCTGCAGTATAGAGGGTCCCCTGCACTAAGACACAGCAGCAAAAACAAATCTTTTGCTGTGTAAGGTTTTGTAAGGCACAGTCACTACATGCAGAGGAAACTGGGTTTAGTGAGGCCCTAGTTCCCCCAGGGACTACCATAATATAAATTATTAATAATAAAAATAAACATTGGCTAACTTGAACTTCTCTTCATTCCCTTAGAGCTTATTTTTGTGATGGAATTAGCTAAATAAAGCCCACTTGAAAGAATGCTTAATTGCAGACTGTCCAAACAAAACAAAATGGAACTAATTGGTTCTTAAATATTAAACATGCAAAAGGAGATGGCCTTGGAAAGAGCTGAAAGACTAACGTATATTAGGATACATATGTTGAAGTGGGCAGTTAAGCAAATACAGTCTAAACTGGACTGCATTTACCTTTAAACCAGATACTCAAGTTTTGTTAGTCTAGTTCAGCCTGGAAGACAACTCCAGATTATTTCAAGACTAAAGAGAATTGCAGCAAGACTGTTTGAAAATTATAAAATCAGAAAAGTCAAACTTGTGTACTGACTTGTGGAGATAGTTTGCTCAGGAAAAACGACAAAATCTACAATAATCATTATTTCATGGAGTGCCCCTTAAACCTATTTATGCCTAAAAGGATATCTTAGCAGAGATTACCGTTTCAATTGCTCTTTCTAAAGCAATTACATTCCTGGAAGCTGGGTAGGGAGAGGTCAGTTCTGACAACACATTTCTGAAGGAGAGTGAAGATGCCTTCCATCAGAACAACTGACTGCAGGTTTGCCTTGGTCTTTATAAGCTTCCTTCAGACCTGTGGTTTTGTTACTCCTATTTAATTCAAATATTTCACAGACAGCAAATAGAAAGAATTGGTTTGGACATGTGAAAATTCCCTTTTCATATCATTAAAGGTTAAAACATTTATTTCTTAAATCAGAAGTATTTCTAGCAAGACTAGAAAATGGTATATCTAATAAGACTGAATTTTGTAAACAAGAAAAAAAATCTACATTAGAAAGGAACAAGAAGTAGATAACTTATAACCAAAACCATACAGTAAGAATAACAATTGTCAGAAGAATCTCTTTTTGGAGGACCACTGTGTTCTGTGACATGAAATCAGACTAGTGGTAAACCCTTGAAAGTGCACTGCCTAACCAGCCACATGTTTGCTCTCCCACTTATCAATAACTGACATTAACAAGACTTCTGCCAGAGATAATAAATTCCTGGAAATGTTCAGGCTCTTCTACATCACCCAGCCCAAGCACAAGAAAGCTACTCACTGGAAAAAAACAAGCAGACATAACTGGAAGTGCTAGGCAGTAGCTGCTTCAGCTTGATCAGTTGAGATCAAACCACTTCAACATTTAGGCCAAAAGCTAATCTAATTTTAAGGTCCCTTGAAATGTGATAAATATCACCCACAAACACGGCAAGAGTCACTCATGAAAATGTGTTTCAGTTTTGTGCACAAAAAAAAAATAAATCAATCAGCTCTGTGTCTAAAACTTCTTCAAAGACTGTGAACCCAATTGTTTGTTCCCTGAGGAGTCAAAGCTTTTACTGCAGCTAGCAGTCACATCTGCTTAGTGTTTCAGATTTTTCAGCATCACAAGGTTTTTTTTTTTTAGACCTTGGACTGGTTTACTCAGCATCTATGTGTAAGTAAAACAACAAAACTCCAGCAGAAAAGATAACTGAGATCTTCTGCCTAGCTCTCTCCACAGAAAAACCCACAGGGAATTCTGGGGGAGAAAAAAGAAAAAAAAAAAAAGTATTCTTAGAGGAGTATTTTGCCAGCATAGCTAAATCTTTATGGGTTTCGTTTTTTAACATTCCTCTTAACCCTCACAGCTATGCCAGAAACTTTGCAACATAGACCTATAGAGCTACACAAGAAAGCTTT
Organism: Corythornis vintsioides; assembly: GCA_025447755.1. Taxonomy (NCBI): domain Eukaryota; kingdom Metazoa; phylum Chordata; class Aves; order Coraciiformes; family Alcedinidae; genus Corythornis; species Corythornis vintsioides. The sequence continues at coordinate 51,102 of JAOEGS010017695.1, forward strand.
GTTGTTTTAATACATCTAGCATAGTTTTGAAAGGTACAAGTAGTCTGCAGATAATGTAAAAAAAAGCCTTCAATGTGAAGACCATCTGTGTATCTGTACTACCAGCACCTCACTGCTATCAGAATATTGGTATTATTTACTACAAAAGTTCTAAAATGAATGGAGCAACTTGGCAAGTCTGTGCTTTCCATCAGCACAGTTAAAGCTATCCCCTGGACCTACAGCAATTAGTGCTAACATATGCACAAGTTTACTGGGTGCTGGAACTGCTTCCACACTTGCATCTTTTGTTAATTCAGCCATGCTGGTAAAAGAAACCATTTTTCACAGTCCTTGCCCAGTTGAAATGGGGGCAGGAATCTGTTATTTAGACAAGGGACTTCACAGCTGAGCAGAGGGGTCATTACTTGTGGCTCTTTAGATACTGCAAGGACTTTGCTAATACAGATGTACTGCTATAAGCACCAGGGAAAAGAATAAGTTGCATTAGCATACAACACTGCCATGTAAATAGAGCTGCAGAAGCTTTTAATGTCATATGGCTACCTCATTAAAAAAAAAAACCCTCAACTGAGACAAAATTCTAGCAGCACATTGAAGTGCAGAACAAAGCTTAGTCTGGCTACATGGCAAGTATGGAACTACTACAATTTCCAGTTTATAAAAAAATCTGTGGGTAAGTCCTTCAAGCCTCATAAAACAAGACTTTTTTGTGTGTGTGTGATGTAAATTGGCTTAGTCTATGTTACCCAGACTCTATTACTCACCTATGACTCAATTATAATCGAGACCACACTTGCAAAATAGGATTGTGCCACTTGACCAAACTGGCCCCCCTATAAGAAAGTTCTTATCTCCTTCTCAATGTGGAAGGAGTGAAATGTATGGCTAACACACACATGGATTCAGGAGTGTGAAGAGCTCCTACTCAAGATCAATAAGCAAAAGATTCAAAGTATTCATCAGTTTACTGTACACATTGATACTTAAATTGTCAGCTCCTATTGTGATAAAAGAATGAGGACAAGCAACAGTCACCTTCAGCATGTGGTATATAGAGAAATGACAGATTTGCATCAAGTTAAAGCTATTAAAGCTGCAGAGAGATCTAATACAAATGCATAGTCCCTATTCACATAGCTGTTGCTATAATTCAAGAAGTCCTGGTAATGGATGAGATCACCAGCAAAGAACTTTAAATTTCAGGAGGACACACAGGCCAAACAGTTAAATACCACAGTACTGTGATGACTCTGGTGATAATAAAGGCACTATGTGTGCACTGATTTGCCTTGTTTGGCATCACGAAAGCAGGACTTAAGAAAGACATAATCATCTAGCATCTTGCCAGATGAGTGTAAGATGATGGCAGCAGTGTCCAGAATGCTGAAAGGTGCTGTAAGCACAACAGTGATAGGCCTGCCCATTACTGAGGAACCATGCCTGGCTGGAGAGGCAGGAGATAGAACAGTACGTCCCTGTGATGTTCTAAGTCCCCTGGCAGTTTTCCCACACTTGCAATATGACCCTCCAACCATCAGTGCATGGATCATTGATCTTATGAACTCACATTTGTGATTCTCTACAGAATTGACATTGAGAATGTACAGCCCAGAGAACTCACTGGCAGAAAATCACTCTTCAAAATACAGAAATGGACACTCAGATGCAAAATATACATGTTGACAAGTGATTCCAACAATACACTAACTCAGATTCAGAATTAAATCCAGATCCTGACACAGTTACAGCAGCAGTTGCATACAGTGCACTCAATGTTGTAATAGAAAAACTGTGTTTTTCTCCATATGACTTGGCTTACTCGAGAGATATTTTACAATAAGCTACAGTTTTACTGTATTGTAAAGATAATCTGACAATGGCAGGTCAAAGTATACTTGCTTATTGCTTTAAGTGAAACAAAAAGCAGTCAAATTCATATATATATATATGAGGGAAAGATTCATCATTTCTCTGGAGAAAACAAGCTAGGCTGGGCAAACTCAGAAATTATGTCTGGACTGGAGATCTTACCAGAAGACATAGGGTATACTCTCACCCAAAGCCTTCTCCTGCAGAGCACATACTCTTTAGGTTTGTGTTTTAGTTCTTGAAGAACTCAAGCTCAAAGGGTTTTGAGATACTTTGCACTCCCACTTTCTTGTTTTGCACTTCAGATGGTTTTGTTTGCAGGCAGCTGGGATGCCTGCACTGATTTTCTAAGGTTATTTAAATTATTTGTTAACAAATTACATTGGTTACACAACACACTGGCATGAGAACACTTCAGAAGAAGGGAGGGGCACAACTCTGGCACAAGATGCAGTGACTTCAGTGGAGTTACACAAAGGATAGCTCTATTGTCTCCGTGGGAGTTGTGGTTAATTCCAGTAGTATTTCCTGTCAGCTCTCTACATGCAGGTGGCATTCAAAGGTGGCATTACCTTCAAGAGCTCTGTGTGGGATTCCATGTCAGACAATGAATAACAAAAGCCTAGTGACAGATTTTCAGAAAAGTCTGGGCATATACTATTGTACTAAAAGCATGAAAAAAAGGCACACAGTAGTGTGCAGTTATATAGATCTATACAACAAACAGAGAGTGGTGCTGAAGCTGTGATGTTACTGATGGAATTAAACCAATGCATTTTTAGATAGGATCCATCCATTTTACCTGTGCTTTTGCTTCCTGTGCCATTGTAAAACACGGGTGACTAACTCCCTACAAATCACCTTAAAAACTCTAGAAAAGCCTGTGAAATTTCTGTACAGATTTTCACACACTGTTACCCAACATCTACACTCCTGTATTAATTGCTCCAACAGCTGCACAGACATTTGGAATACTTCTCTGTGTCAAAACCTACTACATAAAATTTACAGATCTCATCAAACAAAAACCTTAATTATAATCTGGAGAAACCTTCTAAACTGTTTTGGTAACATTTTGATTACATCATGTAAAAATTGCAGCAATTCAGTGCACAAGTTAAGGTTATATACAGTGTATTTGCTCTGAACTAGTTAGCAGAAGTACAAACCTGTTCATGCTGACACTCAAGCAGTAAACATCAAGATTTTAAAGCACACTGAGGTCTTTGAATTGCCTCCCTGTTTATCTGCTGAGTCCTATTATTGGAGGATGATTTTCCCCTCTCCAAGTCTGTGGTAATTTAAATAATAAAACAGAGATTATGTAAGTGCAGTGAATTATGGAAAAAATGTAAGTGGAAAGTACATATTTTTTAAATGCACTTGAATAACTCAAATGCAGCTGAACTGACACTATTCAGACTTTCCAGTCTTATTCAATACTGGATTGAAACCAAGCACAAAAATTTTCAAACCCAAAGGACATTTTAAAGAAATTGTAAGTACCTATATATTTCTACTTTACAATGTCTGTCTGGGAAAGCTCTGCTGCCTAAAGAAAGACTAACCTATCTTCTCATGGGATCAAACGGGAGAGATGGGAACTAATTAAGAGGACGTCTGGATCAGCTTGCAATCGTAAGGAATGATTCTACCCCAAAGAGCACCCAAACCAGAAACCTGGATTCAAATATCTGTGGTCTTCTAGCAAAATATGGATGCAAATCCAGATCCAAAATTTACACTGAAAGTTGATTTCTAACCTGTGCAGACACAAGCTGTAGGCCCAGCTCTGCATTCCTTCCACACCCAGAACTGGAGTTCTGCCTGAATAAGGAATGCAAAAGAAAAATGAATTCCTTATCACTATGGCAGATCTTGTTTGGTGATGTACATGCCTGTGAACTTGCCAAAACACAAATGTGTGACATGGCATGCAGACTAGTTCCAAAACTAATAGATTGCAAAAGATTATTCTTGTAGGACACTTAAAATACGGTAAAATTATTTTTGTAAGCATAAGTAACTGCTCCTAACAGTAGTACACCCAGACATATTCTGATACTGCTGTAATAAACAATTTTCAGCAATGGAAAAGTGAAGATCTCAGATTTGTATTAAAAAAAACCCAAAACAAACAACAAACTAAGGGAACAAATTGTGTATTTTCAAACTGAGGGGCATTTAAAAGTCTGGCTATGTGAAAATAAAAAGAAAAAATATCACAGAGGGAATATACAGAGATAATGAAAGAAGGCTTTTCAGCATAACATTGTATGTCCATTATCTTCCACAATCACAGGGTAGCATTATACACACAGATGTCTATGGTAACATTTTTCCATCACTCCAAAGGGACATGAACTTCACCCTGGCTTTAGATAAGATGAATGCAGTTATGTATCATTTTATCAAAAATTAGCATAAATTGTACCCCAAAAAAAAATATTTTTTTTTTCAAATACTGGATGTCTCCACATTTGGAGAGTTTCTGACACAATGATTACATGTGCCAACATGTTCTGCTGTAGCTGTTGCCTTCCTGGGTACTTTTCATGTTATTCTACCCAAACATTACGCAAAACTGCAGAATAAAGATGCCCTTCTGTGGTAAAATAAACAAACAAACAAATAAATAAAAGGGTATATTAAGGCAATTTATGTTGCATTTTGTTCAGTCAAATAGTTTCATAATATTTGAGAAAAGGATATGTTGGTTAGAGTATCCTGTGGCAACTATTCTGGGAAAAAGAAATACTAGCTAAAATCAAAAGCTTTGGCTGCTTTAAGGCTTCCTAGGCAAGATTAAATCAAACTATTTCATATATACATTCCCTCTTTTCATCAACATGTCAAGTATAGTAAGTAAGAATGTGCTACTAATTCTCAGCATCAAAATCTGGAATAATTTTATATAGTCAAATGTTTCCTTACTTTCACAGAAACAATTGTTACTGGAAATATTTTCCAAAGCATGTTGCAAGTGGGGCTAAGTAAATCAGCTAGCACACTGCATCTTTTCAAGGAAAAAGTTTCTAAAAATGAGTCAGGATTTAATAAAAAAATGTCTCTGAGGTACATAACTCATGCCCATAATAGAATATTTCTCAATTTTCAACCCTGTATAGAGAATTTTAAAATACTAACAGATGTATGAAACAAAAAAAGCAAAATTCTCCCTTATTCTCTGCTGTGCACACATATAACATGCAGAGAAACCAATGAGAGGCTCTAAAACATTTTCCACTAGAAAGACAATTTGCTTGCAATTTCTTCTCCCTTTAAATTGTTTCTGTGGCAACACATCTGGTGCTGTGATTCTGGGCCAGAACATTAACTATCCTGAAAGAAGAAAGTTATGTTGTTGTTCTGGTCTGCAAGAATGTGAAGCAGAGAGAGATCTACACATACATGGAACCAAACAACTCTTTTCGCCCTCATAGGCACACAAAATATTAGCCACCAATATTTATTCACAGGTTAGACTTACAAGTTTAAAATGTTTCTACAATGGTTAGAGAAAACTCTTGTGGTGAGCACACATTCTACAGGCCAGCTCTTTTTGAAACAGTGATGACTGCTTTGTTACCACTGTTCCTGCCATTGGAAATGAGGAAAGTGTCCAGCTAAAAGGAAAAGGTTAATTCCCTAGTCATAAACATCACTCTTCCTGCATAATGGAGAAAGATTTGTATTGATTTCTTATCATCTCCTCAGGATGACACAGACATTACTGGATTATCACCATTTTACAGATGATCCACAATGTTTGTTCAGATGCTCCTGTTACTAGTTACCTGTATGGAAACGTGCAGCCCTTGGCTCTCTGAGCTCTCGAGGACCAATAGATTTTAGTGACCTTACTTTAAATTATAGGGATCTTTTGATGAAGGAAAACAAGAATAAAAGCTTAGAGCCCCAACTGAATTTAAGTCATCAAGTGAACAGGTTTTTTAATCACTAATAATCCTGACAAGTCAGTCATCAATCTTGAAGTCCAATATATATGACTATAATCCAATGAAAGTTGTAATGGGGACTTTACACCTCAACATACAAACTCTACCATGGATCTTAATTTATTATATAAGGGCCAGAGCAAATTGTGAGGGCTACAGCATTCACTTAACTTAGCTTGCAGTAATAAGAGTTAAAAAAGTAATGAAAGTAGTGTTTTGCTATTCCATCAAGCAGATCAGGCATAAATTAATGGAAAGAATTTATCTGATGAATAATGAAATATCAGTGACACAGTTTTCCAATAATAATTGCATTTTAAGTTCCCTGTGAAACAAATTTTTATTATTTAATTTGAAACAGCTAAATACAAATCTAGATTAGTTAAGTATACATCAGTTTTCTAACTACACTTACAGTATTTCCTGCATTAGTGACAAAGAAAACATGATAGTCTTGGTGTTCTGATCCTCTAAATTACTAATGATTAAATGCATTCATTGGATGAAAACCAAGTGGTTTTCTTCCCTAAAAAGTTGAGTTGAAATAAATTTATGGTTTTCAGGCACTTTGTCTTTGAAGACATACTGTTTTAAAGAAGTCTGTGCTCAGGGAAAATAAACTGGCAACAGAAATGGAGAATTTGAAAAAAAAGTGGATAAACCCTGGTATTTCATAAATATGTATGACCCTTCTGTATTTCTGGAGGCACCATCTTATGATCAGAATTAAACTCAGGACCTTGAGCACCTTTAGTCATTAAAGGCTGACTGATATCCTTTGCTAGACTTTCTGTCTGTATAATTTTGGATTGTCACCAGCCAATCACCTTCCAAAATCCAGTTCTGGCCAGATTCTGGTTTCCCTTTCCAGCTATAATGGCTCTTTTCCACTTCTCAGTTCCTTTATGAGAATATTGCAAAGGAATATTTGTGGAGGAATTAGCTGTGGAAGGGAATACAGTGATATTAGTGGATCTGCTATAACAGGCTCCCAACTGCCTGCCTGGATTGCTCTAAGGAACCCAGGGCTACAGTGAACAGTGCAGAGCAACTGCACAGCTGCTCTTTGTCCTGACAGACAGAAATCATCCCATCTTTACACTACCCCTTAGGGAACACCGTTACATAACTCACCGCTTGGCCTATATTTTCCCATTGGTGGCTCCATGCTGTTAGAGAAAACACCCCTGCTTCCCTGCAGTTACCAACCAACACGACAACTGAGTGCTAGATAGGGATGCAGGATATGTCATCTCAAGGAACCCCTTAAATTCATCTAAACAGTATTAAAACTCTGATGTGAGGAAGATTTTACCAAGCTCACTACTGTATCGCATGTGCTGAGTCTCACACAATCTTCTCTCTGGACCTGGGGCACACAGAAGGCTTGGCCTGCCACTCAGAAAAAGCTCCATCCCATTTTGGCAGGTTTAGTGCAGCTTTTCCTGCACTGCTACATGTGGTGCTTACATCACTTGCTCTGCAGAACTCAGAGCAGCAGCATGTAAGTGATCAACTGCACCAGAAATTAATACAACTGAGAAGATGTGGTGTCTAAAGGAACATGCATATGAGAAACCTCTTCCTCAGATGTATCTCTCCATTCATCATTAAAGGCTCCCTCGGACACATTTAGTATTGTTTACTACCCCTACAAATGACCTTCCTCTGTTTTTTATTTTTAATTAAGGTCTTTACAAAAAGAATAAGTAATGGCCCTCATTAATAGATGGAGCTCCCATTTTACAGCTGTGAAAACACAGGTAGAGATGGATTAAGTCTTGATCCCAATAAAGGAAATGACTGAATCAGGAGTTTTGAGTCCTGGTGCTGTATTCTGACTCTTGTTCAATACTCTAGAAATGGCTCAAGAAATATGTAACCTTATTTTTCAAATGCTTTCAAGTTTCTTTGGTTGACGAACAACTCAAATTCCATATGGTCCAAATTATTTAAAACACTTTTTAAAAGGGGAAATTAAACTCTGTCTGAAGCAAAACTTAACTGGGCTGTTACCCAAAACCTCAATTCGTATTTATGAGCAAATAAAATGTAATCTCTGTACAGAAAAGAAAAAAAAAAAAAAAAAAGAGTTAACTAAAATATACCCAGCCCATACAATGTCACCTCCAAAACTCAATCCCGACAGGACGGCATAAACATTGTTCTGCTCCTCTTAGTCTCCACCTGCTCCAGCCGGGAGTTTACCTTCCAGGGGGTCCCTGGTTGTTGACTGTCAGCAGTGTGTCTACCCCTGGATAAAAACCTACAGCACCTCTGCGCCGCTGCAGCCCTTGTAGGAATAGCAGCCCTTTCGAGGACTGCCAACTTACAGATGTCCGCGGACTCCTAAGGAGCCTACCCCCCCTATAGGTGCCACGCAACCCCCTGTGGGTGCCATGCCCCCCACCTCGGCGCTCCGCAGCTCTCACCTCCCAGCGCAGCGCCGGTGCCTCCCGCCGCCCCGCGCGGCTCGGACACCGTCTCTCTCTCTGCCCGCCGCCCGCAGCGGCGTCACCGACGCGTCCCGTAGCTCCCGCCGCCGGGCAGGGCGGGTGTCCCGTGCCGCTGCCTCTCTCCGCCTGGAGCCGGCCGCCCCGCGTTCCCGAGGTGGGATCGGCTCCGCGGTCCACCGCGGCCAGGCGTTTCTAACCTGCCCTGTCGGCGGAGCGCGGCGGCTGTCGGGGGCGCGGAGCAGCCGGGCCAGCCGGGAGGGCCCCGATAGCCGCCGCTTATCGCCGCTGCCTGTCACCCAGCTGGGCTCCGCTTCCAGGAAGCCGCGGCTCCGGAGCGCTTGTTTGCTGCTGGATGCCGATCGCCCCGTCCCGCTCGCTGCCTCCCTCCCTCCTCCCCCCGACCCCCCTCATCCTGGCAGGGGGGCTGGGAAAGTGCAGCGCGGCTCCAGCACATGCCGAGCCTGCGGTCACGGCCCGGACCCTCTGCTATTAATCAGGGAGCATCCCAGGCGCCCCCTCGCTTACTCCAGCTGTTTGACTCCAGGCCCCACCGCGCCGCGGGGCAGTGACAAACCGGCTACGTACGCGGGGACACCCGCCCCTGACCCCCCCGTTTATTCCTTGGTTCCCTGGCCCCCCCACCTCTTACTCCTTCACTTCTCAGGCATTTTCTCCCATCCATTGCTCACTCCTCCTCTGCCCTTACTTCATTGTCCCTTCTAGGACTCCCTCTTACAACCCTCAGTATTTCCCTAATCATCATCTTTCTCTTACTGCCTCGTCTCTGGCTCCATCCTACCCTCCCATAGGTTTTTTATTACTGAAAATGTGTCATTTGTTTTGTCTCTGTTAACCAAAGCCCACTCTATGTCCTTTCTGCTGCACCCACTACTGACCTTGTGGCTTCTTCAGGCAGGTTCTGTTCCACAAGAATGAGCTTCCTTCTGCAAGCTTTCTAGGCACCTTCCAGATAATTCTGGCAAAAAAAGATGGAAAAGGATGATGCAGAAAGCAGGCTGAAATCCCCTCCCCATCTTTCTGCCTCACCACAGAAGCCTACACAATCACACCTCTTTCTTTCTGAGCAATGCCATGACACCACATGTTCCTGCCCTGGAACCAGAGCAGCCCGGGTTTCAGTGTCTCATCCCTCTTCCATTTCCCCCTGTTTTTTAGCACCACTGCCCCGTGAAGTTTTCAGGATGACTGACAGCGCAGGAAGCCAGACACGCCCCATGAGGAAAATGAGCTGACTCTGCAGAATTTGGATGTGCTCTTATGGTAACTTTAGCACTAACAGTGTTTGCTCCCCTCTTCATCATGTTCAGCAAAATCTAGGACAAATACCAAACTCTTCCATAAAACACAAATTCCCAACGTGTCAAATGACCAGAGATCCCATAGAAAAACCTGTTACAGAAGAGATACTGTTTTCTTTTGCAGTGCTTTATGAAGTTGATTAGGAGTTGTATTTTTCTGTGTGCACGCTTACAGGAAAGTCTTGCAAGAGGCATGGAAAGATCTCTTGCACAGCTGAATATGTTTTTAAGAAGATGCATGAGGGAACTGACACACATGAAAGCGGGAGCAATAAGAGACAAAAACAGATGGGCTGATGGAGTTGGCTGAGCAAACAACTCAAGTACTTTGGATCTTATCTATACTAGAAAGAAAGAGTGGTGCTGAGATGCAAGTAAAAGCTGTTTTCATAGCAGATCTTGAAACCAGTTGGGCTTAGAGTGCTAAAAAAAGGCAATGGTGATAGAGAATGGAAAAGACCAGTATCAGAACTGGTGTACCCAGCAGGACAAAGCAAGGAGATACAAAGACATGGACTTGTACAGGTTTAGTGCAAGCTATATTCTAAGAATTGCAACTCTCCTAACTGCCCTCTTGATTTTCTTAGTATTTGAGGTTTATGATCAATCACACCGACTACTTGAAACACCTCCCCGGCCAATCTAACTGCAGCAGTTCAGAATCCGGCCAGCCTGCCTCTCTGCTCAGGTTTCTCCATCAGAGAGGAGAGTCAGCAAAGCTGGATGTGTGCTCCAGCATCAGACCCAGCAGTGTGAGCAGCACCAGAGCAGCTCATGCAGCACAGACCGTGAACTGCAGCAGCCTGTTACAGACTCTTCACGTGCCAGGCCCACAGCAGGACGGAGCACACAGGGGCTGCTTGAAATCCACTTAACTGGATTTGCAGAAGGACATTTGTCAGAAGATCAAATCTCTGCAGGAGCTCTTTGCAACTAGTTGACCAAAGAACCTTCGCTGTTACTGCCATTTCCTCCTAAACATGAGACTTTTAATAAATTTCACAGAACAGACCCTAAATTAATGTGAATGACCAAGGTCCATCACTCCCAGTGCAGATGTCCCTATCTACTTCAGCTGAAGATTTGCCTTACAGAGTTTTATTCCAGTTTATTTTTTTATGATCTTCATTTGCTGGGTCTTCATCTGGTGTGTTTATGTGGCTGGTGTTTGTTTTTCATTATTTTTAACTGCATTTCAGCTTATTTGCTCTATGGTTTTGTTCACATTCTCCTTTTCCACGAAATTCTAATAAAACACTTGGCTACAGATTTTCCAAATTGAATACTGATGTTTAGTGCAGCTAATTATGTAGCTGGGTTCAAAGCAAGTTCTATAATGTAACAATGTACATATCCTTGAAAACAATGGACACAAACCTACAAATAATTATTACAAGCTAGTTTCAGATTCTTCTGGAATTTCCTTTAAATATACATATGTTTGGTATTCTAACACATGAAAAGCAGTAAATACTCCATTGCTGGCACCACTCTAATATTTACAATGAAAAATAAAACACATTTTTATTTCTCTCAGACCTAAAAAGACAGTTAAAAAAAAAAAAAAAAGAATTTGAGTACTTTTCTTTCAAGGATCTGAAACTCTTTTTTGCTTCACAAAAGCACTTCACAAATGCAGCCACTCAGCATCTATCAAGCAGTATGCCAATGACATAGAAAGATCATTTTACAACAAAATATTCAGGATGGTTGCAAGAACATTACACATTTAGCATTTCAGCCTCACCAGTGTTCTGGCATAATAGGATTAACTATAATTCCATTGTTTAAGTACGGAATTAAGTAATTTCTGTTTGTTTTCTAAAGTAACTGAACTACAGACCACAAACTCGTCAGCAGACCAGGCTTCTCAGGAAGACCCAGACTAAACTGACTTTTAGAAAGGCTGCTATAAACCATAACTCTGTTTACGATAGTAATAACTAATAACTCAGTAGTTAGGCCTATTAATATATGATCCTTTACTCCAGGCTGACTTGGAGAAAACAATCATTTTCCTTGCTGCTATTACTGCAAGCAATATGTATGCAAACATTTGCTTGTGTCTTTGCCCCACCCTTTTGTATTTTGTATTCATTTAATTTTAGAATGCTACTTAAATGTTAATAAATATGAAGTGATCTGCATAGAAGTAGATTACTTATCAATCTATCAGTATATTGACTAGCCATTCTAATTACTGCAACACAACAAACCTCAGACCATGTTATTACAAATCTTCCCTACATAAAGAGCATTTACTCTGTTTATGAGGTTTATAGTAAAATTAAATTGCAATTACACACAGACAAAATTCTACACGCATGATTATTTTTGCTTCTTTGTGCATGTCTGCATCAGAGTTTATAGCTCACAGTATTATTACTCAGGAGGGAAACTAAGAGATGAGCCAACAGAAGCAAAGAATTATCTTATAAAAGCTGAACACAACTGGGACAAATGGCAATGGACAATCACGCGGATTCAGTATTTCCAAATGTGACATACGTGGAAAAATCTACAGTGACAGTTGTATCACGTTAGTGTACAAAAGTCTGTCTGTTTAAACTCTATAGTTTCACAGTGGGTTTGATTTGTTCTCGTGTGCATGCATAAAAATACCGTGGAGAAAAAGCTCAACTTCATTAGAATTGTCTAAATACCATCATCGGTTTTTATATTCCTAAAAAACCTTCCTAATCACTGTCTCACGTTTTTTCTCAAGAGTTGCTATCTTCGTCTTACGGTTTCGGCAGTAAATCCACGAAGCGTGGAACCGTGACAACATTCTGCCCCCAGACGGCGAGCACACGTCAGGTGTGGGTCGCAGCTGGAGCCCCGGGCCCGTTCGGTCGCGACACCGACGTGGAACCGCCCGGGCGGGCGCGACGCTCGGCCCCAGACGCCCCCTGCCGGGAGCGGGCCCGCCCGCCGGCTCGGCTGGAACCACGGACACCCAACGGTGACAAACCGCACGGGATCGTTCTCTCTAGAGCTAGCGGCAGCTTCGCACCTGCATGCAGGCGGTCGCACAAGGAGCAAAGCGGTACCGGGCTCTATCAGAGCAGCCTGCCCGCGGCGCGGCCAGCGGGACGACACGAACCCGCGCCCGCCGCTGCCGAACGGCGGCACAACGGAAAGTCGCCGCAGATCGGCAACGGGGACTTGAACGCGAGACTTCGAGACAGTACCTGCGATAGGAGGGGCTTGCTTACATGAGCGCTAAGCAAACTCGCTATCAAGCGATGTCAAAATCGCGCAGTGACAAGCGACGCAGGGTTCAAACATCACACGCTGGAGGACCAGGGCACATCCACACAACACGGTCCAAACCCCGCTGTGAAACGAGGCGCTGTGTAACCGGAGCTCGGAGTTTATAAAACATTACACTGCTAGAACTCACAGCAGCTTGTTCCCTTTAAAGCTCCAGTGTTATCCTTGTTTGATAGGAAATGACCTTTAGCAATGACCAAAGCCTAGTAACTTGCTTTAAAGCACACCGTAGTCACAGATCGTTTCAAGGTCTATCAATCACCACTGTGTATAAAAGAGTTCCTTTTTGTAGTAAAAGGCACAAGTGCTCATGCAGCAGATGGCACTGGATCTAGGTTGAAGCCACTAGCAGAGGGCATTGTTTCAAATAGTGATAACATGCTTTCCAGACAAGCTTAAAAGCAAAATCTTTATACAAATGATGTGTTAGGCAGAGCTTTTTATCTAATTCTCTTAAGAACAAGACAAAATTAAAATTCTAATCGATACCAAGTGAAGTTTAAAAGAAATGTTGAAGCAATTATTCCTTTATCTCCAAGTTCTAGATCAGGAATACTCAGTGAGGAGTGGAAAGACAAATAAGTAATATTCACAATTTAAGTTGTGGAAACACTGAAGTGTTGGTTCTTGACCTGCACACCTCAAGCACCAGTGTGGTTTCTTTTGAAGACTTGTATTGAGGAAAATTAAGTCATTAAACTTTACACACGTGTGCAAGTGCAAGATGTTAGCTGTGCTTAGTACTACTGTGTTTAAGCAAGGAAGTAATCCCGAATCAGTGACTAGATTACTAGATGAAGGGGAAAAAAAGAGCTTTAAAAGCTTTTATTTTAGTTAGAAAACTCAGAGAATACAAATTAATATATTAGTATTAACTTTTGACTTGTTAAAGTCTTTTAAAAAACTTCAGAAGTTTATTACCACCAAAGCCTCTAACCAAGAAAAATCACAGAAATATTGGGCAGCCCACCCACTGCTGGGACAAATGGCAGTCTTTCTAGAAAGTATTTGCAGCCCATCCTGCACGAGGGGTCCGTATTAGAGACAGCTGAAAGTCAGAATTCCAATTCAGAATGAAAAGCAGTAATTTCTGCAGGGGGAAGAAAATCTGCAATAAGTCACTAGTTCCCTTGCTGTAAAGAACTAATTCTGTAACAGTACATTCTGAGTATATCCTCAGCCTACCACACAGAGCTATCCCAGAGCTCCAATCAGAGCTGGCTTTCCCAGTGCTCCCATTGCTCCAGCTTCCATGCTGCAGCAGAAGCATGACAGCTTTGCTGTGCCTCCTCACCAGGGCAGCCTGCTGCTAATCTCTCCTTCCCACACAGCTCTTCCAGATTTGGGCAGACTCCTACCTATGTTTAACTTTAATTTATGGGAGTACTTTGTGTGAAATGGGTTTCTGAAATTGGATCTAAATTTTTGCGTACCAGAAACTAATGCTTATTTGACAGGCAGCCTGATGAGAAGACAACTTTTCCCACAAAGCTAGACCAAATAAAGCAAAAGTATGAACTGAAAGAAAAACTTGCAACACTAGGAAGCTAGAAATATTTTATAGGAAAAGATTTCATATATGAACTTTTAAAATAATCAATGCATTTTGTCACCAACAAGTAGATATTGCATCAAAGTAACAACTAAAGGTGCCTGGAGGAGGAGTGCAAGATTTGTAAAATGACATATCCTGCTCCAAGAATAGGAGTATTAACAGGAGGTTATGAAATGTATTTCCATGACTTCACGGGTACCTATAAATAGTTCTCTACAATATTATTTGCATTTGTGAACTTCAGTTACATTTACAACACAAATACTTTGTCTTTACTGCTCACTTATTAAGAGGAAGGTAAAATCAATTCGAGGTCATGTGTCCCTAACATCCTGAAAATGATCAGTGTATACACTGTTCTTGAAAACTACCCTCTCTGGAGGGAAATATAACTGGTGTACAAGATTAATGTACCAAAATTGCAGAACATATCAAAATGAAAGCCTGTAAGTACAGATTTTTATTTAAGAAAGGAGAATCTGTGGTATGACCTTAACATCATGTTTCAAAATAAAGCTTCTCTTTCCCATAAAAAAAACAAAACAAAACAAAATCCAAACAAATAAAAAAACCAAAAACCAACAGACTCTCAGCAGCTCCAATACAGGATTAGATTAAATTCTACCATATCTAACTCTTCTGAGCTAGGACTGACAGTATAAATAAAGATACTTTATGCTAAAAACAAAACCAACACAATCCTTAACTATAATGAAGTATAAAATGAGTTAGAAGTGTAGGTGGGAAATCAGTAACAGTCAACATACACTGGCAGACATGGTCTGTGTTTTCACCTCCCAGGAGGGCTGCATGGAATACCATTCTACTTAAAAAGTGCAAAGTCTTGAGGTGGGAAAGAAGCATTATGGGAAACACTCACTACAGTCCATGGTGGAGCCAGCAATCAGATTTCTACACCAAAACAAAGAAAAAAACCCAATGCCTGCCAAAAACCTTCCCCAGCTGTCCAGAGGTTAGGAGACCCAACCTGTCTTTCAACTTCACGGAAGCTGAAACTGAACGTGCCATGAATAACTTGATTAGGTCTGAATCACAGGTTCTACAGAACTTGTGACTAAAATAGCTCTGCAAACTTGTGTTACAACTGGCACAAAAAGCCTGCCTCTTTTCTCACCTTTATCTGAAATCAACCTGTTTATCACATTCCTTCCTCATACATCAGCTCCTTGTGATGAAAGCAAGCCAGTGATTAATACTTTTTATTAGGCTGGTTCCTATGACTTGAAATGAATTTGCCCTGACTCCTTAAGCACGTTACCACACCCACTGCATGGCACTCCAGCCACGTTAGGAATGCACAACAGAAAAAAAATTATCTTAGATGATACTCCATAAATCTGTAGCAATAAAATTAGCTGCACAATGGCTTCAAGCACAAATCCTCTTCAGGAGGGTCTTCCTCCATCTCTCCAGAAAGAAAGGGGCAAACCAATAGATTTAAAAGCCTGGAGAAGGCTCTGTTCTCTGCCACTGTTCTCTGTGTTTTCCTATAGCTCTTTAAGCAAAGCATGCTGCAGAAGACAGAAATGGAAAGTAGTCCAAACTCTTTGATTTTGTCTTTACAAAGTGACAAAATATGAGGTTTTATCCAAGCCTTACTCATATAGCTGTAATCTACCTACAGTTACAGCAGGATCACAGATTTTATCTAAATGTACAGCCTTAATTCTCTATGTATCCTTTTGCAGTGTAAAACCAAAACATACTAGAGAAAGGATGGGAAGACCTGAATTAGCCTAGACACCGTCTGACAGCAAACTATACTTAACAATTAACCGTATCCTCTGTACTAATTACAACTTGTCTTGGCTTGAGTGATAGTTGCAATTTCTTTGCCTTTGGCATGATGGGAGTAAGATCAACCGCAAAAAAAATCCTGCTCCAACTTAGAAGTGATTCAGCACTGGATTTTATTTTTTTTTTTCTTAGCTACTTATTACCAGCTGAGACTTGAGAACTGAGGAGATACTCGCACCTTGCCTCAACAGCAAGGAACTGTTCTTCCCTTCACAGGGAGGAACTCCCTGAAAGAACTCCCTATACAGCCATCTATATAACATCTACACAGGGATACCTCACACCGAATTCTCTTTATCAGGTTTATAGAGCAGGGAGAGACTTGTATTTCAAAGGCTTGTTGACATAACTAGATTAACCTGCATGCTTTCTTCTTGTCAAAACATATAAGTGAGGAGTCATTTATTTTTCAGATTGCAAGGTGTTTATGGCCTCTCTACTAAAGTTTTGTCAGTACCTCTCTCCAAGGTAGCTAAACAGACCTTTATATGAAAAGAATTGATCTCAGAATTAAACTAGTAAAAAAAGTTACCTATGAAATAAGCCAATAAAGAAGGTTATCACTCAGACATATTATCAGATCCCACAGTATTTTTCATGGTTAAAATGAAAGCGAATTGCCCAGGATGGGTGTCCAGATCCACCAAGAGTTCAAACTGCCACTGCAATTGAGACTTATTTTATGCAATCTGTCAACATACTCTGCACTGGTGAGACCCCACCTCGAGTACTGTGTCCAGTTTTGGACACCCCAGTTCAGAAAAGAGATTTACTGAAGAGAGTTCAACGCAGGGCCACCAAGATGATTAGGGGAATGGAGCATCTCCCTTATGAGGAGAGGCTGAGAGAGCTGGGGCTCT
>JAOEGS010017696.1:0-45000 GCA_025447755.1 Corythornis vintsioides
GGGAGATTGTGGAGTCTCCTGCTCTGGAGACATTCCAGACCCGCCTGGATCTGTTCCTGGGTGACTTGGTCTAGGTGGCCCTGCTCTGTCATAGGGGTTGGACTAGATGATCTTTCTAGGTTCCTATTAAAAATAATGTTAAAAATAAAAATGGAAGATAGTTGATTAATCAGAATGTGTACATGA
This sequence comes from Corythornis vintsioides, assembly GCA_025447755.1. NCBI lineage: Eukaryota > Metazoa > Chordata > Aves > Coraciiformes > Alcedinidae > Corythornis > Corythornis vintsioides. Next base: position 187 of record JAOEGS010017696.1, read on the forward strand.
AAGCCTGAAAGTTGGATGTGGCCAACAGTGTTCAACTTCATAATTAAATTACTTGTAAATATGTATGAATATATTAATGCCTTTACTACCTGATTTCAGTAGATTTAGAGCGTTCAGAAAAATAACATTTTTTCTGAAAAAAAAGTGTGGAAGTGTACAGTGGAAAGCAGCCTTTTTTCTCCTAATCAGCTGGCTGAAAAAGAACTCAGTGCAATATAAAATATGACAGTGTGAATAGGAATGTGTGTGCGAGGGACAGGAGGTCCAGCAGAAAACTGGCTTTGAGACCTACCTGAGGAGCAGAGGTTGTAGTTCATTCCCAGCTCTGCTCCCTGGGTCACAGAGAGCAGCTGGAGCAGAAAATCCTGTGCAGAGAGGAGAGAGGCTGCAGGGTGAGGTGCTGGTGGCTGGAGGGAAATAGCTGCTGGGTCACCTGTGGCCAGAGCTTTGCTGCTGGAGAGCCTGGCCCCGGGAAAAGGCTGGGGGTGGATGGTGAACTGGCTGAAAGGCGAACATGGGAAGTCTCTTCTGCAGGTATTTGTATGCAGGCTTCAGGAGGAGTGCACGGAGGGAAGGGATAGACATTTTTCATGACTGCAAATGGGATAGATCTCAGTGTTCCATTTTTTTTTTTTGGTGAGACAGCAGTTGATTCCCCTCTGTTGGAACATTTCTTCCATACACACATAGCAGATGGAAAACTTGGGTTGTTAGCACACCTTCATGGAATCACAGAATGGCAGGGGTTGGAAGGGACCTCTGGAGGTCAAGCCCCCAGCCAGAGCAGGGTCACCCAGGTTATGTTGCACAGGATTGCATCCAGAAGGGATGTTCTAGGCTCTGTCACCCTCAGAGTGAAGAACTCGTGGGCATATTAGATACTATTCCACTCATGTTGAGGTGGAACCTTCTGTGCTCCAGATTATTCCCATTGTTTTCTGGAATTAGTGTGTTCTGTGACTGTTTTCCACGTTGCAATCTCATCGCAGTTAATAGCTTCAAATATGGATGCCAGGGCTTTGGAGTATACTCAGAGTGTAGGTGATACACATATATTTTCATTTTTTACTCATTTAGACATTTTGGAACATGCAGGAATGGGAATAACAGACAGTTCCTTTAAATAAGAAGGGGAAATGTGAGGTGTGTAGGAGAGGGAGGGCCTAATTTTAAGTGCTAGTCAACTGCAACCACTGATAATCTGGAGCCTGTTCAAACCCATTTAGAGAACCGTTGAATTTTTAAGTGCCTTTTGATTCTCTCTTTCATTTATTTTAACTGATCTGCAGGGATTAGGAGCTTGGTAGGGGAACACCATAATGCTTGCCAAAATGTGTGAATAATTAGAACGCCAACGATGTGTGCCAGATAGGAGGGGAGTATTCACACTTCTGATTAGATTCACTGCAATACTGTTGTAAATCATGGCTGCCAAGGTAACTTAGAGCTGTGTTAAGTTTCTGCTGCCACAGGAGCCAGCTGTGGTGTGGCAGGGAATCTGTCTGCCTCCGGCCGTGGGTGGGCACGTTTGAGTAGGTGATTTATTTTGCTGAAGCAGGAAGGGCAGGGATTGGAAGGGCTGGTGTCACGCAGGGGGTGCAAATAAGCTTTCAGTGCTAACACCTCTGTGTCTGCTGCTGAGAGTGGGGTGAAGGGGGGACAGGTTACTGTTCAGAATCTGTAGATCAACCAGCATTAAGAGAGTTTTTGCCTTTCTCAGACCAGACTTTTGGCAGATGGCCATAGTAGGTACAGTGGCCTAGGAAAAAAAAGTGACCTAGAATCCCAGACTGGTTTGGGTTGGAAAGACCTTTAAAGGTCATCTAGTCCAAGCCTCTGCAGGGAGCAGGGACATCTGTACCTAGAGCAGGGTGCTCAGAGCCACCCCCCAACCTCCCCTGGAGTGTTTCCAGGGATGGGGCAGCCACTACCTCTCTGGGCAGCCTGGGACAGTGACTGACCACCCTCATTGCATAAAGTTTCTCCCTTCTGTCTTTCCCTTTTTTTTTACTTTAAAACTCTTTGTTGTGTTGCAACAAGCCCTGCTTATAACCATTGCCCCCACCTTTCTGACAGGCCCCTTTAAGTGCTGAAGGGCTTAGACCCCTAAGGTCTCCCTGGAGCCACCTCTTCTCCAGGCTGAAGAACCCCAAAGGGTTTAACTGGCTTCCTTTTTCTCAGTCTGTAACCCTCAGGAGCTGCAAGGAAAAGCCTCCTCTCCCTGACCCTGCAGCTCTCCTGTGTACCAAAGTACACAAGCCAAAGTCTTGCCATCCTGGTCCTGCCTGTCCCCTGCCCTGGGTTCACCCAGAGGCTGCCTGCAGCACCTGATGGCCACCAAACTGCAGTGCTCAGCAGGTATTTTACAGGCAGACTATATTATTGATGCAGAAGATTGATTAAACTCCCAGATAAAAATCTCTTTAACAAATCAGACTCATTATAATTGTGTGCCTTTCCTTACACCTGGTCCCATTTCCAAACAATGTTTGGTCCCAAAAGCGCCGTGCAGCAGCATCCAAAGGAGACCCTGAGAGTGTCTGCTCTCAGAGGAGGCTGAGTGCTCGAGCTCACCCGAGCATCAAATCACCCCTGGCCCTGCCACCTCAGCAAGTGCCAGGCTTGCCAAGGAGAGCAAGCACAGCTCAGAGAGGGGTGGGAATGCTGTGTGGCTGTAGCTCAGACAGTCTGGGGAGCTCCAGCTGTCTGTTGCCCTCGGACTGGTGTGGGAGGTGGTGGAGGGCATGTCTGTGGTGGAAGGGCTCTATCTGCTGACTCTTCAAGAAGCCTCCAGCAGTGCAGTGTCCTGTTCTCACAGCCAGCACAGCTCCATCCAGGAGCTCAGATGTGGAAGGTACTATAGAGTCAGGGAATGGTTCATCATGAACAGCAAAAATCTGGTGAATAGCATGAATTAGGGACTCTGCATGGAACTGTCTGCGACATTTGATTGAAGGGAGGGGAACTTTGTGTTGCTGTTAAATTGATCTAGAATTTGTATTAATTTTTCCTCCCTTTAATATGAAGCTTTTGTTACTTTTGCTTTTAAATTGTCATTCTTTAACAACAGTCAGTTTTAGTCATGCAATTTCCCTATTTTTTCCTCTTAATTTCCCTTTTTATAAATGGATTGCTTCAAACCCAAACAGTTTAAACAAATAAAATTAATTCAAATCTATCCATCTTTCAAAAAGTCTAGAAAGATAGAGAGGAAAAAGGCTTTCAAAATAAGAAATGCTTGTTATTCCTGTGTTTGTAGAAGCTAATGTAGCACGTATGAACAGGGCAGGGTTTCTTCTGCTGTAGTAACAGCTTTGTAGATCAGTGCAGTGTTGTGTGGAGATGCCCTTTCTTCTCTCCTCTGTGAAACAGAAACCCCCTTTGAAGTGGAACAGCAATACAGAGTGCAGGGGTAAAGGATCATGAAACAGGACATGACAGAGGATGGCTTGTAACCCAAATGGAATGGAGAAAATGAGCAACACATGAGGAATGTAAAGAGAGGGGAGAGACACATCAAAATCACCTAACCATCTCTGATGTCTTTAGAAATGGAGAGAGACAGAAGAAATAATACATATGACTCCCTTTAAATCATAAAACCTGTTTTTCACAATTCAGTGGAGGTATGAAGGAGATTTCTGTGGAAGGCTGTGATCCCCGTAAAGTCCCTGTGAATTGCTCAGTGCAAATTAACATTTGGCAAGGGGAAAAAAAAATACCTTCAGCATTGCTTGGCCTTTTAACTACATAGACAACTTGTTCTCCCAATGAAAGTGTTCCTCTGTAAAAGGTCACAATCGATATTTGGCAGCTTGGGTGCGATGTCCTCTCTCCTTTGTGTGTCACATACCTGCCTTTACCTGTCAGAACCAGTGTAACAAATTGCAGTTCATCCTGCTGTTGGAAGTCAAGAGGGTCTTTGCTCTCCTTGCCATCCGTACCCTTCCAGCCCTGCCTCAGATGCTCTGGGTTGTCTTCTGTGACAGTGCACAAGTAGCTGGCACACAAAAACATTTGGATCATTTCAAACTTTGCATCCAAACACCTGACTTCAGATGGTAATTAAGTGGTGAGAGGTTTTCCTGTTTGACCTCCTGCCTTGATGTTGTTCATCAAAAGAAACTATTCTTGGTAGAAGTCTCTTTTAAAACTTTTTTTTTTCTTTGTTAACCTCACAGACTTTATCAGAGTAGTGTGGATAAGAAGTTCTGATGAACAGGTTAGTGGTAGGAGCATTTGTGTGGATGCCTTCTTCCAGTATTCATGGGCAGGATACTGGGCTAGGTGGACCCTTGGGTCCCACCTCCAGCAGCTCCTGTGGTGAATCTTCCTCATTTTCTATACTGCTCCACCTGAAAGGATGCTGGGGAATTCTGAAGTGCTGCTGCTTCTTGAAAGAATGGTGCTTTAAAACAATTATTTTTTTTTTCCAATTGTATAGATGTATACATTGCAATAATGTGCCTTACCTATCTCAGAAGTTTATGGGTGTGAGTTTTCCACCAGCACTTTGTGTTGAGTGATTGGCCTGCAGTTGCACCAGTATGATTTAATCCTAAATGAAGAAAGACTGTGCCCTAAATGTGTAGCAGTTTTAGAGAGTCGTGAGGGTGACAAAAATCACTTTTCCCAACTGGATTTCACCAGTGCCACCTTTTGAAGCCCCAGCTCAGGCTCTGAAATCCCATTTCTTACAGGAACAGGTACTCACTGGCCCGTCCACTCACAGCAGCATGCGAGTTGCTAAGGATGACAGAGCCTAGGGCTTAGCTGCTGGGGAATATTTTCCACATCCCATCTGTATTCCTGTAGAACTTGACCATTAGTCAGGCTACTTCTAAATGATGCATCTCTTTTAGAGATTTCTACTGATAACAAATGAAAGAGCTTTTTTTTTTTTCTCCTCTCTCTCTTCCTTCCCTCATTATGCAGGCAGCTGTGTGACAGCTTCTGACAAACTGTGTTATCTCAGGCTTCCAGCTGCAAGCTGTTCTCATCAATACTGCTGTGGACTGTTTCCTACTAACCCTTCTGCCTTTATGCCCATTTTTATCAGAATTTAATTTTAATGTGAGGACAGTCAAATATAATGCCAGATGTGGGAAGCAGATAGTTTCCTTTGTATAAGAACATAGCAGGGGAGGTCTTCTAAAGGACCAGCCGCACGGAGAGCGGAGGGACTGTGCTGCAATCATTATGTTTGATTCCTGTGGATTATTATTTTATTTTTGGGGGTTATTATTCTAAAGTTGCCATTTCAACCTTTCCTCACATTTGCCTTGGCGCTGAACTGGAAAGAGAAATTAAACAACAACAAAAGAGCTCTAATTTAAAAGGAAATCAAAAAGGAGCCGCGCGTGCCTCGGGCCGAGTTCGCGGCGTGCTGGAAGGTGCTCGCTCTGCCTTTCTCTTGACTCCTTTCAGCTGTTCTGATGTACCAAAGAGAACTGCAAAACAGCTGCAGGAAAATCTTGTTTGGCATCTACTGAAATTGCTATTTCTGAACAACGTGACCTCATTCCCTCAGGTAGAGCACCCCAACCTCAGTTAGGGAAGGTACAAGCCAATGTGTGTACGCAGAGGATGCAGAAGGCTCGAATACATTTCCCTCTAGCACTGGCTTGTTTGTGCTTAGTTTACAGCACAAACAGAGCTGTATTTTGACAGATAGGCTGAATATTGTTGAAGAATCAGTTCCAGTTTTGCTCAATTGCAAGTGAAAAGAGCCAAACTGAAAACAAGCTACCCTTCACAATTTTTATTCTGATAAGCAATGAAGAAATCAGCCTGGGAGGGGAATGCCCCTTTATCCTCATATTTTAGTCATCGTTGTCATCATCGTAAATAACAGTTTCATGCTGAAGCCTCCAGACTTACTCTGTATTTACTCTTACCTGGGGGAATTTCTCTGGCAAGGCTGATTTAGGTGTGTCAGGCTCCCCATCTCCCCCAAGCTAGAGCACACAGCAGCCAAACACAGCTTGGGTATGCCTTTTATTTTGGGTCGTTTCTTCCCGCTGGGGTAGCCTACAATTAGCCCTGACCTCACTAAACGAGTGGCATGTAGGATCATGTTTGACTTCTCGTGACCCTGTAGCTTTTAGAAGGATTTTTAACTCATTTATGACATTGAGCAACCATTCGTTGCACTCTAACAAATGAAGTTACAGTCCCAAAAGACTTAGTTTCGTGCTCTTGAGTGGTACAGTAATTTATTAGTCCAAGAATTCTAGTAATTTAGTACTCTATTTTAAGTAGCTCAAGCCTAATTAATAGGATCGTTTTTCTTGTAGGAGTAAATGTCATCTATACCTATATATATAAAAGCTATCATGTTAATTAGGTTTATATTATTTTAAAATAGGCACATAGATCTGCCCACGTTTGTGTTGATTTAGGCGCTTAATGCAGAGCCCCATTGGCCCAAATTACTGCTTTGCTCTTGCTGGTTTACCCTCTCACAGGCATGTGCACAGAGGCTTTTAAACAAGACAAAGAAAATTGGCTTTTATCTAATAAGGAAAGTGGAATAAGATGTTTGTTGAATAAGGGGGGAGAAAAATCACATTAACCCCATAAAATAAGCAAGGTACACACTTGGAAGACCTTCTTTAAAGCTATTGTGGAAAAAATATCTGTTCTTGTCAAAAGCTGTCCTGCACTGCTAGTGAAAAGGTATTAGGTATTAGGTGCAGGTGTCAAACATGCCTAATGAGGCATGAGGAGTCGACAGCAAAATAACAGAGATTATGGGTACAGAGGATTGTGAATGAAGTGTGAATAGCAGCCTGGATGTATGACTGACACAGAAAAGAGGAGAAGACAAGCAAGAAGAAAGAAGATCCATCACTCCCTTAAGGAGAATGGACATTTTGAATCACTTGATTGATATCTTCCCATCCAGTAATCTTACGACTTTTTAGATCTGCATTTAAAAATAACCTAAATTGTTCCTCCAAGAAATCATGAGTTTATTATAGGTCTTCAGGGTATTTTGCCTAACTCTGAGAGCAGTGGAGAAACATAATAAATGACTCTGTGTGTGTCTATTAGCTCACAGAAAGTTCGGGCACACCAATCTGATTTGTCAAATTAACAGCCTCTTTATGAAGTTAAAAAAGATCCAAGTAGCAGTACTTAAAACTGAAGCTCTTACTCATTCTGTTCATCATCTAGAAGTAATTGATTGTTAAACTGTATGTAACAGCATCTCCATTTCTTCTGGAGGCAGATATGAAGGCCCATTTTTAAGGAGTTATTTTGGGGAAAGTTGGTGTTCCTGATTTATTTTTTATTTTATTTTTTTATTGCCCAGCCCTCCTCTCCATCTGTTGCTTTCTTCTGTTGGACGGAGTCAAAAAGTCTCTTTATGTCTAAACCATAAATCTAAAAATGCTTAAGATATTAGTAATTTCACAGACGAAATTCCAAATGTTATTGGTGTTATGAAAATGTCTGGACAGCTAATGTCAGAGTTAAAACCTTACCCCTGATATATTTCCATCTGAACATAAAACTTCATGATAATAAGCTGTTGTACCTTTCTTTGGTCTTCAGCTAAATGAAACAGCAGGGTAATATATGAAGCTTGTGTCGGTGAGATAGGATACCTTGCCTCTTGGCTAAGAAAAATAATTATCCCGCTTGGATAATTCATGCTACTGGCACACTCAGAATCAGCCTGGGGCTCAGTCTTGCTCCCTTTCAACTCGGTGGGAGTTTGGGGATCGACTTGAATGGGATGAGGTCCTTGGTCTCTGGGTGTATTTGGTACCATCCAGGCCTTTTCTGGTTTGTTTTGGACTTGATGGACCCTGGAGGTCCTTTCCAACTGTAATGATTCTGTGGTTGTGTGTTGCCCTTCTGAGCACCCGTGGCCAAACGCCGAGCCGGTGCCGGGGCCCTCTGTGCTCTCTGGGTTGAGTAAAGCGAGCGCGGTCCAGACCTTGATGGGTTGGCTCGGGATGAGGGGGCCAAGGCAGAGACCCAACTGGGCCTTAACTGAGCCACACAAAAGGACTGCCGTGGGCACTGCTAAACCTGGCACCTCCTGGCTGGGTTTGCCAGGCTGCTGGCAGGAGACATGTCCCTTTGTTGTCCCAGGTGTCTAGCGGTGCTTTGGGACGGCCTTGCTGTGCCCAGCGGGGTGCGGGCGCTGCTCCCACACTCTGGGCCCACCCTGCGCTGGGGCACGGCCGGCAGGGCTTGCCTGGCTGAGCCTGGCAGCAGATGGCTTCTTGCCCTCCTCTTTTCCCTTCAGGTTTTCAATCCATGAATAACAAAAGTTATTTAAAAACAACAACAATAACACCACCCCCAACCCCCCAGTCCACACCTCCGGGGAATTGTTTCCCCTCAGGGTAGATAGACATATAAATGAAGTAATAGGTAGGCTGCCTTGGTTGTGTGTGTGTGGGGGGACTGTTGACTGCTGTTTGCTTATACCCCAGCGTGTTAACAAGCGGTAGATTGTTAGTGACAATCACACACTCTCTGGCACTTAAAGCAGAAGGCTTGATTTAATCGCAGAGCTGTCATTTATTATTCTGTTGTGCTGGTCCACAGGGGGAAACGACTGATCAAGCTCCTGCTCCCCAGAGCAGAGGGCTCTTTTTTTTTTTTTCTTTTTTTTTTTTTCTTTTTTTTTTTGTTATGTCTAAATCCTCAATACAAATTGCAGTATTTCTGGACTCCCAGCGGGACCCATTAGTGCCTGTGGGGCATTAAAGATCATTAATAGTGCTGTCAGATGGGGAGAGAGAGAGAGAGGGAGGGAGGGAGGGAGAGGCAGAGGAAGGCAGCAAGCCAGCCAGTTGCTCAGCTTTCTCAGAAATCGGAAATTAATACATCTGCTTCATTAATACTGGCCTGTGTTTGATGTTTGTTAGCTGGCAACTTTAATGATGTAGGTTAGCACCAGTCGGGTGCTTACATGAATTGGATTCTTTCAATTACCTAAAGTTCCTTTTCCCCATCCTCCACCCCCCTCTTTCTCTGCCCAAAAAGTCAGCCCTTAATTAGCAACTCTAAGAGAAGAGGAAGAAGCAGGAAAAAAGGCTGGGTTTTTTCCTTCCCCTCCCCAAGTGTGACAGCCACAATTTCAACCTCTCCTGTATCCCATTAACTGTAGCTCTCTTCCAAGCATTTAACTGTATGGTAATCGTGAAGAAATGTTTTAATCACTGTGAACAACATGTTAATCAGTGCTGTGACTGAACACTAGGTATTAATTGGGTTAGGGTAAAGTGCTAATGTTTGCATCCAAGAAGGCTGCTATCGAGTGCAGAGAAGACAGATTCTATGGTTTTGGCTTCTATTAAACCTTAGGCAGCTTTGACTGGCAGGGTGACAGGGAGGAACAGGTTCAGCTCAACCAGAGCATGGATGGAACTGCCTTGTGTCTCCAGCTGTCCTCTCTTTCCCTTTCACCAGCTGGTGTGTCCAACAAAGCTTATCCAAGGTTTCTCTTGCTCTCTTCTTCAACCAGACTCAGTAGCCCCTCTGTCTTTGCTTGGATGAGGTCTCAGCACAGGGGCTGAGGTCCTTCTTGCATGGATTGTCAAGAATATGCATAACTTGAGGTTTTGTGGAAGACTGTAGGAGGTAACACTCTTGTCCTGCTGGAATGCTGCTTGTGCCTAATGTCTGGATGTATGCAATGAGACTGTTACTCCCTTCCTGTCTTCTTCCCTCTCCTGGAGGATGTAAGATGGGAACCACACTCTTCCAGGCCTGAGAAGCTGTGACATTCAAGGAGTTTCCATGGGAAAGCATTTTCAAAGCAAGAGAGGTGCTCATCCACTTGCAAGCTGTCATGCAGGCAGCATGGTGAGCAGCAGGCTGAAGATGGGTCTGGTGGGACCGTGTCAGTATGGAAGCAGCAGTAAAAGTAAGGATACATTTCAAAAGTCAGATAGTTTATTTCTGGAGTGAGTTTGGTTTTGTTTGTTCCCCTCAGTGTCGTTTCAAAGTGCAGATGCAATGGCTCAATATGAAAAATTAGTTGTTTTCCATGAAGAATCCATTCCTGTAAAATGGTCCAACAGTAGTCATTTATACCAGTGACTGATTCATGCTGTTTAAGAAAGACACCTCTCTTGTTACTCAATTATCCATGAAACATTTGCAACAGGGATACTGGGGGATACAACATGAATAACAAGAAAAGACAGATTGCTTTGGTTTTGGCAATTGCCTTCTCTTTAGGGCTTAAATTAGACTAGAGAAGATTAGACTAAAACCCCCAAAATAATTTATACTTTCCTCGTGTCCACAACAACTTTCTTTTTGCAGCAAATTTTTAAGAGCAAACCCCAACCAAATATATTGTCAGTGAGGGGACTAGGAGTCAGTTTCTGGCAGAGATCATCATTAGGTGACTCCCATAGTCTTTAAGTTTCTAAACCTTTTCAAGGGTTAGCTTCATTTGTGTCACTCTGTACCAACATGTTGCTTAAAGGCCCTTGAGGAAGAGGTGCCACTGAATGGGAGGCACTGGACTGAGGTTCATGGCTTTGGTTGGACTCCCAGCTCTGCCCCAGCATCTCAGTCAGTGCTAGAATCTCAGAGGTAGTTTGGTGCCAACTCTTGTAGCAATTGAGTTAAAACTGCCACAAAGATGGCACTCTCCTTTTTCTGCTTCTAAAATTAGTATCCTCTCTCTCTCCCCTTTATCTCCTCTCTCTTCCTTTTAAAGTCTGAGGTGTGCCTGTGTCACACACAGTGTCCTGCTGAGGAGCAGGGTGTGACAGCAGTGATGTGCTGCTGGGCACACACATCTCCTGCCTTTGGAGATCAGCACGTGGCAGTGTGCTGAGGTACCCTCTGCTCTTCAGCCTGTCTCAGGGGGAGTGCTGGAGCTGTACTCCCTCAACCTTGCTCAGCAATGCTTCTGGTCTCTTCTGTGGTGAGGCACCTGCCCCCAGGTTGGTCCTGGTGTGAACAAAAGCAGACACATTTCATTTCAATTGTTACTCCATTTAATACTCATTGTCATCTGCCCTGACATGCTCAGTGTTGCTTGTGATGCTAGAACTGTGCCTCACATCCCTCCTCTACATGTTTGAGCAGGAATTTCCTCACACATGCCATGTTTTTTCTTGTATTATCATATGGTGTGAACAGCCTCCTGCCTGGTGACTTCACAGGAGAACACACCAATTCACCTTTCACACTGTATTGCATAGCACAGCTATGTCAGATGTAGGTTAGTCCAGTGCTGATATTCTTTCCATCAGGTCAGGAAGAACCAAGAGAGTTGTTCCATGGAAGATAAATCTTGTTTTAGGCATGTAATTTTGGATTTTAAACAAATCCATGGTCATATGACACACAGTGCTCATGTACTAGAAACCCTGCTGACCCAGATGCAGTCAGAAGGTGAAAAGGGCTGTAACTTTGGCCTGGAGGACTGTGTGCTCCATCAGACATTGCCACCCTGATTGCACCATGGCTCAGGCATCACCTTTCCCCCCCTCCAGCTAAGGTAGAAACTTCAGTATTTCTTGCCAGTTGTTTCCTGCCCAATGAAAATAAAAGGGGTGTTGTCAGAAAATGGGGCAGAATGGCCATCCCATAGTAATGAATACAAAGCTATGGCCTGAAACTCCCAGCACTTAAAAACATTCTTCATAGCATGATCATAGGGACCATAGCATTTTTCATGAGGATGATATTTCACTGAAGTACACTGCTCTCCTCATCCTTGTTACCATCAGAGGGACTGAGAGATGCTGTGGCTTCCCTGGAGTGCCATGACAAACAGGGCAAAGCCAGATCTACACAGCCACTCTGCTCTGCCACTGAAGTGCTTCTGCTTTCTCCTCTCCTTTAGGGCTGTATGTTTTTCCCCTTCCAATTGCACTATGGAGCACCTGAGTGTCTGCACAGAGTTGATGGGTTTTCTGGGAATACTTCTTGCAGGTGGCAAACACTCCACCCGGGTGAATGGTGACTAACGGCAAGAAAGGGAGAAACACCTCTGTGTGCCTTGAAAAGAATCACCTAAACCAGGAGAAATACCTTTCCAGGGGGGATAGTAAGGCTGTAATGACCCATCTTGCTGGGGAGGCTGGTCAACACTCACTCATGCTTGTTGTGAGCTGATGGGGACTTTATTGCAGTGTCTGTGCCTTCCCTTGCCACCAGCAGGAAAATGTTCCTTGTTTCTGTCTGGTGCTGCTGGTGTGTTCCTAGCCCTGTGGCTAAATATCCCAGCACACTCAGATCCTTGCAAGTGAAACTTTTATTATATGCAATGTTGCTCCACCTTAGACTGTAATTGCATTTTTTTTTTTTTTATTATTATTATTGATTATGTGGTTAACTTTCCTTTTCACAGCAATAAATCTCAGGCAGCATTTAACTTTATAAAGTGAGGAGGTGAGGAAAGTATCAGGTGAGGATTGAGCTTTCCCGCACTCCCCCACCCTCCTCTTTTTGCTTTGGTTTTTAGGTTTTGCTTGGCTTTTGTTTTGTGTTTGGTATTTGTTCCTTGGTTGGTTGTTGTTGTTGTGGGGTTTTTTTCCCTTCTGCCTTCCTCTGGTTTCACAGTTTTTCCTTAGGATCTGTGTCAGGTGAAGTAGAGCTGAGGCTGTGGCACCTCTGACAGCTGAGCACGGCAGGAATCTCTTGGGTGCTCTTGACAGTGCAAGCTCCATTCAGAGAGGTTTCAGAACTTGGCTGTGGCTGGTGCCAGCAATTAGGAAAGAGGCACATTCAGCTTTGAGCACTCCAGTGCTGATGGACAAAGTGCTGGTTTAACAGATCTGCCTAATGGGCAGCAGGTGAATAAATACACGATTAGAGAGTCCTTCACAATAACAGCCTTATTATCACATATTCTATAGAGTTTTAATTCCTCGAGGGTGTCTTGTTGGTTTTGTTGGGTTGTTTTTTGTTTTCAGCTGATGATCTCTATTGTATTTAAAAAATAGGTGTATGATTGCCAAGATTTTAACTGATACGTGTGTGAAAATACCCAGGATTGTTCTTTAGTCTTTCCAGGTCATCTGAGGTTACTAACAAGCAGATTTGGTGTGGTGTGAAGCACTAGCCATTCTCCTCCACTTCAAGTGCTAGCAAAATTCAGGCTTTCAGTGCTGACTGAGAGTTTTGTGCGTTCTAAGGATAGGGGGGACTTTCATTACAAGATGTACAGATAACTTCTTTCTTTATTTTTCTAATTGAGTACAAGGAACGCCTGTGTGCAATCAGAGAACGGATTCTATTCCCTTGACCAGGGATGCCCTGACAAGAGGAAGCTGTGTTTAGCAGAGCAAAGGGGATATAGATCACTGGGAGTAAAAAGGTCAATAGTCTCTATCCCTAATGCTGCATTTGTAACACATTTAGCTGTTAATAGCCCTCCTTTGTTGGCCTAATTAGGAGGTAAAGGATACATTTATGTTTGGTGCTGATAGCACAGGTAATGAGGGTCCATTCCATCGTTGGGGGTTTGAATCCAGGTCTGATCTGGAGATGAATCACTTGAAAAGGAAATGGGAAATGGTGGGATCATTTGGTGCCCATAATGTTTTTCTGTAGAAACCTCTAATGAACAACTCCGTGCCCTTCAGAGGCCTTATTTTATAGCTGGGGAGGGTACATTTCTTTGTTCTGTGGCAACACTTCAGTATCAGTCACACCAACATAGTCTTAGGAGCTGGAAATGAATTGGATAGTCTGTTTTTGGTCTCCAACTTGAAGCACTGGCATCCTTTCTGAGGGAGTGAATGGCACTGGCCCCAGTGAAAAGGGAAATGAGGGCTGTGGGTCCTGAGTATGAGCTGTGCAGCCTCAGCTCAGGGTGCTGCAGGTGTGCCTGGCACTGCCCACTGAACTCAGCTGGCGTTTGAACCACAAGTTTTACCTCGGGAACAAACCACTTTGCACGTTTTCACCGTTTTGCTTTTCTACTTTGAGGGCAAACAGCTGCAATGTTAACCATGAGCTTTTAATGGGAAAGAGCTAATTAAAATGGCCGTAGCAAAGGTTTGGTTGGGTTGTTGGTTGTTATTTTTTTTTCTTTTTGTGAAATGAATGAGTGGAACCGAGTGGCAAGATGACTTTGTTGAGGGGCATTCACCCAAGGATAAGTACCATCTGTGTTACTACTTGCTAAAGAGCCTGTCTCTTCTGTTCCACATCTTCTAATGGCAAAGGGAAAGAAACCACCTGCCTCCACGATGGAGGGGTAGGGTACCTGACAGGCTTTTGTCCAGCATGGGTTGGTGTGGTCAGGAGCTCCTGGTGTTCAGCACGCTGGCTGGGGAGCAACCACAGCTCACCAACGCCAGGCTGAGCACGGCTCGTCCTCATCCTCGCTGAGCAGCCTGCTGTTGGCTGTGGGGTGGCAGCCACCCCAGCACATCCCGCGTGTTTCTGGAGAGCAGCCTGCCCGGGCAGGGCCAAGCTTTGGCCGTGAACCCCTGTGCAGTCAGAGACGGGCACTTCGGCAACAGCCCGACAGTCGGAGCCGCCGGCTCTCAGGGGAATGTGTCTGAAGTGAAAGCAGAGAGGAGATGGCTTTGCTGCTGCTGCTTTTCCTCCCTCAGGCTCTCTGCCTTGACTCTTGAGAAGCCAGCTGGGGAACTGAACGACTCTACCCACTTGTCAGAAAAACACCTGCAGAGAGAGACAAGTCTTGCCTTGTACCTTGGAGCCTGCAAAGCTCAGATCGATCCTGATCCCCGTAGACTTACAAGATCCTGAGCACATTGTGAGATGCTGTGGGCCCCCAGCTCTCTTTGCTTTCAGCTCCCAGTGGCCTCAGCCAACACCAGCAGGGAACGGTGAGCCTCCTGCACAGGGGAAGCCACTCTAGGCAAACACATCTGTGCTTTGCTGTGACAAACCACTGCTTGGCCCTGTGAGGCTGCTGGCTTTTCACCTCCCCGTCCTGCTAACAGCTGGCAAAAGCACCTTTTTCTATTGTGAGCAGCTCTAAAAACCACTGCATCTCTTCTGCAGTAATTCTTTCACACCACCTTGTCTTTCTTTTCTTTTTTTTTTTAATTTTATTTCCCATTTTAAATCATGCAGGGTATAATACAATAAAGCAGTAAATCATGCAAATTGGTCTAGGTTACATTTTGAAAAATGTTAAGAGGAAACTGTTAAGAGACCCGTTTCTGACAGGCAATGCATTTTAAAGTTGAGGGATTTGAAATATTTCAGCAGTGGACCTAAAACAGCATTATAAATTAGTTCAACTTATCAGCCCAAAACAGAATTATTCATCTTCCAAAAGGGTATTTCATGCCCGCTAGGCCCAAACGATCGTTCACCTTCATTCTTGCCCTGCTCTAAGGGTAGGTCTCACTTTACTGAATTCTCCTGATTCATTACTGTGTGTTACTTTATGAATTTTTTATCAGCATTTTAATAGCTCTTTCAGATGATTGAATGTAACTGATTCTTGTAGCAGAACACTGATTGAACAGAAAGACAGTAATGTATGTCGTAAGGGTTAGCTCCAAGCTAAGCAACACAGTTTTTACCTACAAGATGTGCTTTTTTATTTTTTTCTTATCCCACTCACCCCTATTTTTTTTCCCCACTTTTTTCTGCAGACAAGAGGCAGTGTAGCTTCTCTTTTGGAAACAGGAACATGTAAACACCCCAGCATCAGCTTCAACTTCATTGCTTTACTGAAGTGTGGACTTTGGGTGTCAGAAGAGCAGGTTAAATCAATTTCTGAGACATTCTGATCTGTCTTGTTCCTTCCCAAACTCTCCCTGCTGTTCTGCCAAGCCACGGGGACACTGTTGGCTTTGACAGCAAAGCTCTGTAAAGACTTCACACCCTCAGTGTCTCATCTGTGACTCGATGCCAGGGTTTGCCACCCGTCCTGTTGTGCTGGTGCTGTGGAACAGTCTGAAACCAGATTGCTGCATTATGCAAATTCAACTGTCCTCAGGTCAAAAAAAAAAAGAGATTTTCTTTAATGATCTGTTCTCTGTGCTGACCTACCGGGTAGTGTGGATGTAATTGAGGAGACTGTGGTGTGAATGTCCCAGGGTGCTGTTGGGGAGGAGGATTATACCCCCTCCACCTTGGCCCTAGAGCCCACAGAGCTCTTCTCAAGCCCTTTCAGCCAAAGGAAAACTATCCTGGGGTTTTTTTGTGACTGTTTCTGCCAGGTTTGTGCGGTGTGGCCCCAGCAAGGTTCACATGGATGTCAGAGCTCCTGCAGGTAGATGTTTGTTTATGCCTTTAACTCACCTGCTCTGGCTGTTGACACCTCAGGGTGGCTCACTCCTGCTGAGGCAGGTTGGGAAAACTATGACAGGAGATGCACAGTAGCTGCTCTCCACTGGGAGCAGATAAGGTCTGGAAGGGACCTCCTGCTGCACTGAGTCCAGCCTCTCCCTGCTTTACAGCCATTTAGAATCTCACCCAGATGACATGTTCCAGTTGAAAGTTGATTAGATCTTTTTCCTCTTCTCTGTCCACTCTCCTGAAGGCACTGTGTTGTCCTCATTGGAAGTGCTGCATTTGTCACCATCCACAGTTGGCCTTTCTACCCAATAATGTCATGTTAAAATGAATGTGGAAGTTCAGTGAGGTTTAGAATCATCCAGGATAGTTTAAGGAATTACCAGTGAGGGGAAGATGGGGAAGATGCAGAGTCATAGCACTAATGGCTAGTGGAGAGCGTGTGTTTTGTTAGGAAGGTGGAATCATCACCTCTCAGTTGGATGCATTTTCTCTCTGAAAAGCTGGCAAAATACTTGACTTGCCAATTCCCTTGTTTTCTTTGTAGTTCACAACACCATCATAATGTGAAATGTGATGACAACAGAGCTCAGCAAGGAGAGCTGGCTAAGGCCAGAACCAATGGAGCTGAACAGCTCGTTCTGTTTTTCCTCAGACCTTGGAAATTTCCAAATGTTAGTTTTGGGTGCTGTATTTGAAAAGACTTCCTAAGTCTATTTTTTTTTTCCCCCTCTTCTGGTTTTCCTTGCTTAATTGTGAATTCACATTAAACTACTTTCCCACTCTGGAGATGAATGGCATGAGGTTGATGGGTTTTGATTAGCTGTGGACCCGTGTTGGCAAAGGACTGTAGGCCATACAATAGTTGCTATTCACACAGACACTGTGTGGGGAGAAGTGGCTGTGCATGCTAATGCAGAGCTGGGCAGAGTTATTCTGCCCATAATGCCAAGCAGGTTACACTTGTGGAGAAGTCCAGTAGGTGCAAATTGCTCCTAGTCCAGAAGGCTGCAGGAGAGGCTTAAGCTGGAGCTTCAGTGATGCTTACTGGTGCCCAGTGTGCACTTGGGGGATTTTCAAAAGGGAAGAAAGAAGTCTGAAGAGGAAGGTACCAGTTTAAAACACTACTTTCCAGAACAAAGCAGCTGCATATTCCCCGGCCAGAGTGTTGTAGGATTCCTTGAAGCTCAAAAGAGTTTCCTTTGGTCTGTGGTTTTACTGGTTTGCTGCAGAACTGTAGCTGGCAATGAGACACACTGAGGAGCCATTGAGTTGTGGGAGGATAACTCTGCTTTCAGGTAAATATTTACAGGGATCTATTAATGCTGCACTTTACACATGACTCGGAATGTGCAGCATAATTTAGACAAGTGCTGTTTCCAATTCTTTAATTTTTTATAAGCATTTGGTGTATAAGCACTGGGAAGGAAACTGAAGGAGATTGTGAAGCTGCAGTTGACACAGAGAGTTTCCTTACGGTTGTTGCTTTAAGAAGAGAATTCCATTGTGAGCAGAGTCACAGCAAGACATCTTGATGTTAAGAGCAGGTTTTTATCTGTCATTCCAGCTCATTCTGGTTGTCCCCTCCTCCTGTGTGGATTGTGCTTCCAGAATGGGCCTTGGTATATTTGTCCTCTGTAGGTGACCTCCTTGACCCACTCTGGTTGCAGCCCTGCTGACAGTTGTTTTCCATGTAACTGCCACAGAAAATATGGCACCTTCATTGTAAGTCTAATGACAAAATGTATTTCTAGTTCATATTCTGATGCAAATGAGACTTCTCAGCTCCTCTATGGATCAGATTGCTTAGCCTGGTTACCTAAAATCATTTCTAAAGCATCACCCTCCAGCGATGTAGCAAGGCAAGGATGAAAGGTGATTGCTCCAGCACATCCATTGGAGTGCAGTGCCAGGTAAAGTGAAATGGGAAAAGTGTGACCCAACCTGCCAGGGTGAATCTGCCTGCAGCTTCCAGGGCAGGTTTGGCAACAGAAAGCTGTCTCTTTTTTCACTTAGCAAGGTTGCTCTGGGTACTATAACATCTCCTGATGGCCTCATCCATCCAGTGATTTCTACACACTGTCCCTTCCTCCTCTGTTCCTGTGCCCATGTCAGCTCATGCCCTGGGATAAATGACCGTGATGCAAGCTCTGCTTTGCAATTTGTGGCATGCTTTGGCTGACACCAGTGCCAGATGGTTTTCAGGGACAATCCTTGAGCAGATCCAAGAGCATGTGACCAGCATACAGAGCTGTTCTCAAACAGCACTGTACGTACTGGCAGAGAGAAACACTCACTTGGAGCAAATGGAGAGTATTGGCAGGGGCATCGGAGCTCATCTAGTCCTTGCTGCCTGACAGGCTGGCCTGGAAACGGGGCTTGACTCACATCTGTGGGACTGCTGCAGGGAAGGACAGAAGGACATGCCAGCAGGCTCCTGCTGACAGAAGATTAGCAGTCTGGCTTGGCTGGCCAGGTGCTGCTGAGTGGCTCTCAGCAAGCAGGGATACTGCCTGTGAACTGTATGGTTCTGGGGTGCAGGTTCAGGGGGGTGTGCAGCCATGAGGCAGGGGCTGCTATTTCCACTGGCTAGCAGCAATGCAGCAGTGGGAGACAAGAGGGATGGGAAAGATCTTCCAGCTGCCCTGCAGTGGCCCTTGCAGCCAAGAGCCTGCAAGCCAGGATGGCTGCATTGTGCTGGTTGTCTCCTGTCCCAGCTCTATCCCTCTCATCTCAGTGGCCAAGCAACGTGTAGGGATGGCTGGTGGCTCTGCAGAATTCCAGGGTGTCCTTATGGGGGAAATGCTTTGGTTTGGACTATGGTAGTTTAAAATTAATTGATTGCCTGTCATAAAGTGGGCCTGAGTCTTGAAGTCCCTGTGTCATCTTCTCTTGGCTCTCCTCAGAAACAGTGGGACTCGTGCTGGGGTAAAACCTGAGCGAGAGCTTTAGGGAAGGAGGCCACAGAGCTGCTTTCCTCTGGAGCAGAGCCTCCCACGGGTATCACTTTTGCATCCTCCTTTACCATTTGTGTCATGCTGGCCTGCCTGGCAATGATATTTCATGTCTGGCATTACTTTAATAATAAAAGTAAAAAAGGGGAAAAGATTTTGTGATAGCTGTGTGTGTATTTGATACAGAGTGTAAGGCCATTGGAGGAGCAGGTTATCTCCGGGCTGCAAACGCCATTCTATTAGTCTGTTTGAAGTTATCTAGAAAGTCTGTTTGAAATATAACCTCCTCCTCCCCCTCCCTCTCAACCTTCCTTCTCCTTAAATATATTTTCAGGCCTGGATCACAACAAGACTCTACTGCAACACAAAAAAACCCAACAACCCATTGTTTCAAAGGTCTTTACTCCACTGATTTATTTTTAGCCCGTTCTGGTAAACGGGGCTGGTCCAGCTTGATTCCAACCTTTATGCAAATTTCACTATAATTCAGCACAATATTTATAAGATTCAGAGTTAATTAAATCCCAGTGGAGATCAGACCCTGTATGACCTCATTACAGTTATACACAACTGCTTAATTTCCCAGCACAAGCTCCGAGTGGAGGGTGTGCTAATTTAGGGGATGTATGGACATATGTACTGTCTGGATGTCTGTCTGTTAGAGCTGAAATGGCAAGATCACTGCTCCTCACTCTAACAAACTCTTATTGAAAATCACATTAGCTTGTGTTAATAGACTCTTTTTTTTGTTCCACTGGATCTTTAATCGATAGAAATAAAATTAAAGAGACATTAATTATCAAGCCTCGAGTTCCTGAGCTGGAAGGCATTTTAGAAATGCAAAGTGTTATTATTGCTATTAATTTTATTATATGGGCCTCATTTTTTCTCCCCTACATAATGAAGAATTCAGGTGGATCTCACCTGTGTGCAAAGGGGCTCAGAGGCCCCTTGCATTGCTTAAGTCTTATTTGGGGAGGCTTCAAAGTGAGGCTGAGATGATTCATGGGAGCAAGGATGGAAGGTTACCATCTGTGAGCAGAGAAAATTCAGTGACTCTCTGTGTCCTGTAGCACACATGACCTGGTTTGTACCATAGCACAGACAGGGTGGGGGGTGTGTGTGTGTGTATAATTTCATCTTCACTCTGAACACTTCTGATCTTGGATGTTTAGTCTTCTAGGTTTTTGCCCATAATTGCCAGGGACACATGAAGGGTGGGGAGTGGGTGCTTCTCTTGAGCATTTTCTCATAGAAAAAATGCCTTTCAAGGAATTGGGAAGGAAAAATGGTGTCTGACTCTATTGTAGTCTGAAGTTGACTGAGGAAAGCCATGATTGGATTGTAAATATATTTCACTGTATTTGGATTAATGTTGTTTGGGACAAAATTACACTAGTTCTTTTCCTCTGAAAATGAAACACTGTTATCTAGTAAAAATATGGAATGTCAGTGTTTGGAATTCTGTTATGCACATGGAATGGGAGTTGTTTTGTTTTTTGGTGTGGTGGGGTTCTTTTGGCAAAAAAAACCCCAACAGCAGGTGTTCCTACAAGTAACTGCTTTTCAATCTGCAAAGTGCCTTTATTTTCATAATCATATTCAGAGCTGAATTTTTTGTTTTGCTATATAAACCCCAATCTCCTTTGGGTATTTTGTTTATTTGTTGGTTGGTTTAGTTTTCCCTTAGTTTTCTCTCTGTTTCTTTTACTTATGAAAGGGATGAAAGGCAGGAGCAGGAGTTGCTGTTTTGTCAACATGGGTTTGCACTTTCAGCGCGTAAATATTCTCACCACTTTATCCACAACTCATACATCCGTGTTCCCAGGGGCAGTCCCACTTGCCAGGGAAGTCAGCAGCCTGCAGGGCTTGAATCCGAGCTGCTTTGCACTGGTCTCTTCTGCATCCTGATCAATAGGTGCCAGGGGCACGTGTGCCAAGTTCTTCTGGAGTTCACAAAGCCAAGCACACTCTGGGCTTTGCAGAGCAGCTCCATCCTTCCTTTGGGTAGCACTAGAGGCACGGAGAGAAAACTGCACCAGGGAATGGGCAGCCTTCGTAACGGTGATTTTTTTATTGCTGCATGTGAGGACACTCAGATGAGTCAGATGAAAGGGTAAGGAAAAGGAAGGTGGTTTTTTGATGATCAGGAATGACCCAGGCAAAGATCCAGCAAAGGGAGTGACAGGGACTTGATGGCTCAGTGAATGATGGGACCTCTGATCTCCGTGCCCACAATTTTGCAGGGTAGAAAAGGCAGCTGCAATCTGTTCCATTTAATGTGAGCTAAACACAGCCCTCGGGCTATTTGTAAGCTGCCAGGGAGCTTTGCATTGCACAAAGTTTGGGCACCTTGTTGAATTTCATGGCTCTAGCTGTGCTACAGGATTTGACAGTTGAAAGGAAAGAACAGGGTGAGAAGTTTCTTAAATAGCTTTCTGCCAAATTAAGAATAGTGCCCATATGCAGGTCAAAACTGCTTCGGTGCACGGGGATTGCAAACTGTGGCATCTTTGTTCCATCCCTCAAGGATAAAACTCAAAGTGATTCAGTGCCCGGGATGAAAAATGACAGGAAAAGACCAGTGGATGAAGTAAATTATTGACACGAAGCTACACGCACGAAAACAAAAGCAAAAATCCCAGAAGGCCAGAGAGGACAGAGTATCTTTAACACAGAATCACCCTTTAAGAGCTTTCTGAGGGCCCGTGGGGATTTTGTGGTGGTTGGAGGGTTATTTGGGTTTTACTTTACAGTGCCTTCAGAGTTGCTCTAGTTCATTAATTTTTAACAATTTATCAGTATGGGAAGATAAATCCCCTGCAGTCCCTTTTAATATATTTTCTTCTTTTCAAGTAAATGATTGATGAGTATCAATATAATTGTTCAATACAGAGTGGTTGCTAATGTAGGGACCCTGTTGCCTGAGGGTTCCTACAATAGTTTATAACCCGGTGCAGATTGTCTGGTTAAGATCTTAAGTAGCCAGAGCTGTAAAAGTTTATGTATATGTGTGGGTGGGGGAATAGGGAGAGCTTATGAGTAAGCAAGGCACATTTCCATTAATCATGTTGCTTTTCCTTGGGCTGCTGGGTTGGGCAATACGTTCTTAGCTGTGCAAGTTGGGTGGGGAAGAGTTTGTCTATGTTAATATTTGCCTCTGGAAAAGCAAAGGCCCCAAAGCTCTGGTCTTATGTGGAAGGAGTCTCATCAAGGAGATGGTGTGGTCTGCTGGTTGAGGCAGAGGTTGGCTGAGCAGGGCTCTGTTTCCATCCCTTCTCTGGATTTCCTGGGTTGTTACAGCCCCTGTGCTATTAAATTAAATTATACACCTTCTAATGTTTTTAACCAGCTTTTAAAAGCAAAGCTGAGATAAAAAAAAACCTTGGACATCTTCCTAGACTGTTAGTTCTATGGAGATGCCAGTAGGGATTCTTGCACTTCAGATTTGCAACATGGGAATTGAAGCAAAAATGAAATAAATACAAACATTGTTGGATGTGTCTTTACATTTGGAAATTTCCAGTACTTGAGTTTTTAATTTACTTTTAAGGACAGATGTGTGATAGGTTTTAAAAATAGATAAAAAATGAAGGTCCCCAACAGAATAGGGTTGAGTCTTGCATTTCAAAATCTGCATTAAATTCTTATGGTAATCTATATTTTTAGTAAACAGGGTAAGTTTCTGTGGTAGTAAGAGAAATCCTACAGCAACTCTGTGTTTTGCAGTTTTTCTAGAAAGAATTTTTGTTCACAACTAATACAATGTATGCATATCACTATTTGGCACTTCTGTATTATAGCTTTTTGAACTTCCAGGGATGTGTATTGATCAATTCCTCCACATCTCATTCTTTTAGTTTTTCAGCATTTTTGTTCCACTTCTCTGAACATGGTACTAAAACCCCACCCCATTTTCCCTCACTTAAGGTCACCAAATGAAGCCATGACTTTCTAGTTCCTGTGATCTCTGCTGAGACCTCTAAACCAGGCTACCTCATACTGCACAGAGGTGGGAAGTGATCTCATCTGGGCAAGGGACAGAGGCAGAAACAGCTTTATGGGTGGCAAAGGAAACATGGAGAAAATCCATTTGTGGCTACATGTTCTCTCCAAACAGATGAGGCAATTAAAGGACAAAAAAAAAACCGACAACAAAGGAGAACCAGAGTCTACTGCCATTTGCTCAGTGTGAATCTGATTTCTCTGTGGGAGTTATTTAAATTTACACCAGTGAAAGAGGCAGCAGAAGTGGCTTTCCACAGCCTGCTGCCCCACATCTCCTTCTGCTGTAAATTAACCTGCTTTCCCAATGACTTCACTGCACTAACTCCCTGGAGCAATGGCTGAGATGACAGAACTAAGCGTTGGTGTCTTGTGCTGGTTCTCCAGACCTGGGTAGGGGTGATTAATTCCTCAATTCTCGGGTGGAGTTTTGCATGGACAAACAGCCCCGTTGGCCCACGTGAGGTGAATTGCAGAACTAGGACCTCGCAGTTGGCCTGGTGGGGAAGGGCAAGGTCACTTCCCTCTTTGGAGAGAGAAAATTACATTAAATTGCTTTTTGGAGAGGTCTAAATTACAAAACAGTTCATTTTGTTTAAAGGAAGATTATGATCTCTGGAAGAAAGACTGTACTGGAAGCAACAGTGCACAGTGCTGGGAAATATTCCGTTTATTTGACTGAACTGAAAAAAAAAAACCCTCCCAAACAATGCACCAGCAGTTAAATAGGAATATTCCCTTAGCCTGGAGCAGCAGAATTCTTTGGGAAAAAAGAATTTATTGCCTAGATAAACAGTTGGCTTTGTTTAACCTTCCTAACCTTTGTTACCCATCTGCTATGGAAGTCTTGGCTGTGCCATTGCCAGGGAGAGCCCGTCATGGATCTGTGTCCACCCAGCAGCAATGTGAGCTCAAAACCCAGTGGGAGCCCTGGGCTCTGCAGCTTCAGGGCTGGCACAGCCAGGGCTGGCAGGCACCAGTGGCTCACTGGGGACAGTGGTGTCAGCCCCCGTGCAGCACAGTGAGGAGTTTGTGATATACAGAACCCAAACATGTATCAGTGCAGGGAAATGTTATAGGTTTATGAGGAGAGTGATTAAAAATGTATCAAAGAGGCTTGTAAAGCTTATGGTTCAAGTTAACTGTATGAAGTAAACAGCCTTTAAGTGTCTCCTGGGACTGTGACAGATAGTCTGTGGGTGTTACTGCAACATGGTACTAGTGATTGTTCTGGCCATCCCAAACTAATCACCATCTGTGTGTATGAGCCTCTTGGGAGCTCCTGGTTGTTGGACAATCATGGTTGTTAGCATTTTTAATCAGTTTCTGTGCAGCACAGATAGAAACCGTATGCTCCAGCCTTTATTTTCCCTACTCGTGGAGAATTACTTATTACAGCACTAACCAGGGGGACGTGGGAGTCGCTGCTAATTTCAGAGGGTCTCGTTCACCTCGTGCACCCAATCGTGGTGACATTTCCCTCAGTGCTCCCTGCCCCAGCTCTGCAGTGCTGTGGTAAGAATCACGCTCTCGTTTTGCTGCTGGCAAGGTGGATTGAACTGGAGTCCTTGGCTCTGCCTGGCAACCCCCCTCCTCCCCGTGGCCACACGTCCCGCGTGGCTCCGAGGCACTGACACGGCTGGGGAGAGGTAGTTGAGGGGGGTTTATTGTCCTTCTTGGTAGTAAGAAATAGCTGCTGAAGTAGGAGGAACCAGAGCAGATCATTGCCTGAAGCAGGAGACTATGTGCAGTTGAAGTTATAGGCCCTGGGAGAGTTCCCAGCTGTACTTGCCTGGCTGTCGATGGAAGAGGCACTGCAGGCGAAGATGGCTCTGAGTGGAGGGGCAAAGCAGAGAGGGAAAACGATGGCTTAGATCCAGGCTCTGAGGAGCTGAAAAGAAAAAGCTCTTCTCTCATTCTGTCCTGAAGTGCAGCTCCTCTCGGCAATTAATCCTTGAAGAATTAAAATCCGGGGGCCCGGATCCACACTCTGCAGTCGTTTGACATCTGTGCAGGGTGGCTGGAGAAGCACTGCTGTGCCAGCTCTTCACCTGCCAGCCTGCCGGGAGCCCAGCATGGAAAGTGCTGAACTGTCAAACCTGGCACCAACTCCAGTGCCCCCCCCCCCGTGTCCCCACCTCCCTTCCCTGGCTCCAGATCCAGCCCCTGAGTACCAAACAAAGGGCTGCGAGTGTGGGGAAGGGAAGGTGGTTGCTGAATGCTGGAGGTGAACAGAAGGGAGGAATAGCAACTAAATACCCTCCTCTCAGAAACAAGCTGGAGTCCTTACCTTTTTTTTGTTTTCCTTATCAATGTTACCATCAGTTTTCTTGAGCTCAGCTCTCCTTTTCTTCTTTTAAAGGACTTGGATTGAGCTGCTTGTTCATTTTCCATTAGCTGCGGGTGTGAACCTGCTGCTGGTGCTTCAGTGTCAGTTGGTGTGGCCATGTCTGAGCATCTGTGTGAACAGGAGCAGGTTTTGAAGAGCAAATTTGAATGAATAGAGCAATTTTCCGGTTCCAAAACAGGTGGTCTTTTTGAGTGGAGGGTAAGCTGCTCTCTGCATCCTTTGGGTGATGCCTCTGATCCGTTTATTCACGTTGATGTGCCCAAACAGTTAATTTCCTCCAGTCCTGTCTCTGAATTGTGTCAAATCTAACACAAAAGAGCTTCTTGGTCGGTACCATACCTGCAGCGTTGAAAGGCTGTCTGTGCTCTCAGTGGTAGCTGTATTCTGGTGCTTACAGTCCCAATTGACAAGTAATTTCTGTTTATCTGTTGTCAAAAGGGACAGTTGTATGTGATTAGGGGTATATTGATTATCTGATTTAGAACACAGATGTTTCCATGTATGCTGCGCTGTGCCCCGGGTCTCTCTCAAAGCACTGGTACTCTCCTCAGCATCGTGCAGCTGAGTGGATTTTGCTCTGTTTTGGGTGTGATTCTCTGCTGCTGTCCTGCAGCCTGGCCCCCCAGGGTGGTAGGGTTGGTGGAACACTCTAGAGTTTGTTTAGGGCCTGAGAACTGCTGCCACCATATGGAATCCCATTTACACCAACCTGTTAGTTCCTTCTGGAGTGGGCAGAATACTGAGAATTCAGAGTTAATGGCCCAAGTGGGTTCTAAGATGCATAATCACCAGTGCTGTGTTCAAACATGAGCATCTTGATCTGGCAGCCTGGAAGATCCTTCTGGTCCCGTGCAAAATGAAAATAAAAAACCCTTTAACTGCTTCATATTAAGTAACATATTAGAGCCCTGGTGCTGCTGTCGTTGGGTCTGCACTCCAGAGTGCTTTGTTGATGACAACAGAACATGCTGCTGGGAACCCAAGCGTGCTTCCAAATTCATCACTGCTCAGAAAGCAGGAGGAGATCACTGAGTGCAGTCTGGACTGGCAGACATGCTGGAAAGACATCAGGGCCCGAGCTTGGTGACTCTGCCAGTCTGCAAAAGCACGGTGCGTCGTCTGATCAAATTAAAACTGCCTTTTTAGTCAAGTGGCTGAGTCTGGCAACAACATTCCCTTTATTTTTTCCTTCCAGTCAGAAGTTTGCACACAGAGGGGAAGAGTCAGGCTGAGAGGAACAAGCATTAGTGGTGAAGTGCCAGTTGTAAGGATGGGAATGGTTCCATCAGCAAACACACACCGCTCCTTTGCATCCATTTCAGATCTAGACTGACAGAGGAACCCCTCCCTATCCTGTACAGGCCACTTTAAAGGTTCAGACAGCAAAGATTTGTCATCACAAGTCAATTAAAGAGTGCCAGAGGCATTCCCAGGCATTTGAATAAGGTTGTGCAAGGTGATAGAATGGTCTTTCTGCTGTGTCCCACACCGGCCTTGCATGGAGGTTGTGGCTAAGGTTGTACAAGGTGGTAGAGGTTGTGGCTAAGGTTGTATAAGGTTGTATAAGGTGGTAGAATGGTCCTTCCACTGCATCCCACATGGTCCCTCCACAGAGTTCAGGAGGCAGGCAGGGCTCCAGGGATGGTTCTCAGCCACTCCACACCAGCTCAGTCCCTTGCCTGGGAGCTCACCTGGGTTTCTAGAATCAGCTATATTTTAGTTGGTGTAGGAAGGCAGGACCTGACCTGTCAGCTATTGGCCTTCAGGGAAAATTCCACCTTGTGAGGCCAGTCCGTGTGTGGTAGAACCTGAAAACAGCCTGCTCAGAGTGGTTGTGGAGAACCACTTAACCTAAATACATTTTTGTTATGGATATTTTTGCCTCCTTACTCCTTTTCCTAGGTTATGATTACAGAGTAGCAGGCCTGATTCTTCTGTCAGTACTCAGACAAAAATCACAAAGACTTTTATCTGAATCAGAACCCACAAAGCAGGTCCACATGCAACCAACCATATCCAGGTTGTCTGTAGCTACACATACGACCCCACGAAAGACTGTATTTGTAATGCTGAGTGTCAGACCCAGATCAGTGCAAGAAGGAATTGATGCTACCCTGTGCTTCTCCCAGTTAAGCACTGGTGGCTGCTGTGTACTGATAAATGGATGTGGCAGGATTGACTGTGAATGTTTTGGCAGCAGCCCTCCTTCAGGTAGCTATTAACTTTATTTTTTAATATGAAATTCAGGCACTAAATCCAAGGGAAAAAAAAAAAAAGTAAAGCATACATAATGTAGGTTAATTAAAATGCCTGTAAATGAACAGGTGACAGGTGTCGAGCCCCATGACAACCACAACTGGAGAAATGAAAGCGCAACAGACTATTAGGATTCCTGTGTTAATCAGGTAATAGTAACTTGGGTAATTACAAAATCATATGAAATCTTTTTTAAATCCCAAACCTCATTTATAGCCTTTTGGAGATAAAATATAAAATGTAGAGTTTTAATCCAAAAGGACTTTTCTCTTCTCTGGAGCCCTCAATCTCACATTTCTTCCATGGCTGACACAGTTAAGGGTTGGGTTTTCTTCTCTCCCCTCTCTTCAATTTTATTTTAATTAAGAAATATTAAGTTAAATGCCACTGAAGAGTTTGAGTTTCTATCTCTTTGGCAGGTATTTGGTAGTCACTTATGTGTCCCGAGGCCTTTTTCTTTATAACAGGTAGAACCTGTCGTGTGCATCTGTTGGGTCTAAGAGGTGGAATTCATTTTTGTGCTGAGAGCAGCACAGTGTATGTGTGAGATGAACCTGGAGCAGACTGGAGGCTGCTCTGCCTTCCCAGGAGCAAATTACACTGCAGATGACTAAGAGGACTTCTGGTTAAAAATCTTTATCCCATGAATATGAGCAAAGGTGGTGATACTATTTCACATCTGATATGCAAACTGTGACAGTGACAATCCTAAGACAATACTCAGTTCTCACAGCCCTGCCCGTGCTGAAAAGCCCTTGCAGATGCTGTTTCTCAAGAAGACAGCTTGAACCCTCCTGAGGAGATGCTTACAGACATTCCCTGTCTGCCTCTTGCCTTTTACCCTATGACCAGGGTCTTGATCCCAAGTAGAAAGTTGATCAGAGCTGTTAATCAGACTCGCCCAAGGTGATTGATACAAACCAGTAGGAAAATGAAAAATGAAACCTTACAGAGTTCTGCTGTAATTACCAAGGCACATGCCTCTCTCTGGATCTGTCAAAGAAGGAAGGGAAAAACAAGGTTGGCTGTAATTAGGGCTTGGAGCTAGTGAGTGTGCTGTGAGAACCTGTGCTAGGGTTCACTCTGGGAAGGATCCTTGGAGGCTGATTCAGCACCTACATATTAAGGATTTTTCTTGTGCTTTTATTTTGTTGTTGTTGTTGTAAAATCCAGATATCAAAACTGAAAAATGTTATTTTTCATCCTTGTCCCTGCAATAGAATGTATTGCCCCTGGGCTATAGACAGCCAGACAAATAGAAACAGACTTCTTTCTTTCTTTCTTTCTTTGACTTGGAAGATGAGAACATGTTTTGTGCATTCCTAAGTTGCAGCCAACACAGAGGTCTTTATCTTCAAGGAAATTGGTGGTTTGATTCTCAGTATCACCCCCCAAACCCAGACAGTGACAGATTTCCCAGCTTTACCCTCCATACCAGGAAGATGATGGCATTCACCTCCCATCTAGAAGAACAAGGGGAGCTTCCCTCCCTTTCCCTTTTCTGGTCAGCACTGTTTATAAATTAAACAAAGAAAAGGACGGTGCTTTATTTTAGGAAGCTTTTGGACCACAAGTTGAGTTCTGGATTAAAGGTCAGGGTGGGAAATCTGCCAAGGTTTCCCCTCCCTACAGCTACTAATTGTCACTGCTCCAGTGGAAAAAAAACCCAAAACAACATAAAACCCCAGAAAACTGGATTTGGGGTGGGGGGAAAGTAAAACCTCTAGTCAGAATAACAAGGAGAAAACGGAAATCAGGCTTCATCTAGTGCTGGAGATATACCCTACATAGATGCTATTCAATTCTACCCACCTCTGTGCCAGCCTCCCCTAGGCACGGTGGACAGTACTTATTTTGTTTGGGGTGTTTTTTCCCCTCCCTCTCTCACTCTGCCTCCTTCGGTGTTTTTATTCAGGCACAGCAGGCACCACAATGAATGCTGACAAGCATTGGCACACTGGAAAAAAAAAAAAAAAGAAAGAAAAAAAAAGGGGGGGTTTGGAAATTGCTGCCACTCTCCCAGAGACGTCCATTATGTCTCCAGAGCCCTACGTTTTGCAACATAAAAGCATAATCAAAAGAAATCATGCTTCAACTCAGTCAGGGACAGGGCAGAATAGTCCATTTAGCTTTATCCTAAAAAAGAAAATAATTGGACCCAAATTCATTTGAAATAGGAGCAGGAAACAGTTTGTTTGCAATCTATTTCCTCTGGAAAACAGCAAACCCTATTAAATCCTCTTTGGGAGCTATTTATTTTGGAAACAAGTTCAACATTCTGCAAGCAGCACACGCACGCAGAAGAAGTTGTAGCAGAGTGTAATCTTTGGAGGAAATGTCCGTGTTTATCTACATTGTAGTTCCAACCAGCTCCCAGAAAAACAACCTTTCCACATCTTCAGTGATAGGCTTGGCTGTTTCTAGCACGCTGCATCCCATCCCCAGACCCCAAGTGATAAACCCATCAGTGAGACTTGCAGGTGTGAGGCAGGAAAACCAGCACAGCCCAAGTGTTCTTCCTTGGCCTCCTTCCTGCTCTCCTCCCAAGGAACCTTTCCTCTGCATTAACTTTCCTGCACCTTGCAACGCCCCCCCCCAGCCCCCATCACACCACAGTCCTGATTCCTTTTGCCTTTCCCACGTGGCATCCGTGCGAGTGGGTGAGCTGAGGAGATGGCACCGTGGAGCTGAGCCTTCTGTTGCTGCCGTGTGTCTTGACAACAAGTCTTCTCCACCTGCCAGAAAATCCTCCCACTCTCAGCTCTGCTCTGGGAGCTGCTCCCCACTCACCTGCTTCGCTCCCCTTCCCCCGAACAGAAGGAAAACACAGGAACCCAGAAGGGAATCTCGAGATGAAACCAAAACAGAAATGCTATTAGCTTTCATCCCGGGTTTCTGAGCACTCCTTGGCCGTGGAGACTGCTCACTGGAGCTTTCTTTTACCTCTCCTCTCCATGGACAAAACACAGGAGGATCCTCAAGTGAATAGTTATGATGAATAATTTTCAGCTTGCACGTCGTGTGTGAACCATCGGGGGGTATTTGGTGGCCAAGATGCAGCCTGTGGGCTTTGCTGCTGGTTTGCAATGGGACAGGACCTCACAGCACCATCCTGACTCTGTTCTACGGCCAATGTTAGTGCCAGGCACAGGGATGCCCCTCCCTGGCCTTCCATGTTCACTCACATCACGAGGGTTTAATCAGTACTCCTCAGGGTTGGCCTTAAGTTCCTCCTCCATTTGGGGAGCCCAGGACAGTTTGGCTCGATGCCTTGTTCCAGTTCAGGGATTTTTTTTCCCCTGAAGGTGTGTGGGTACCAAGAACTTCGGATGCTTTTGGCACCCCCTTGCCCAGGAGGCTGTAACAGGCCACAGTGTCACACAGCTTAACGCCCCCTTCACTTCTTCACCCCTGGGAGACGTGGGTACCTTTGTTGCTGAGTCTGCTCAGGTGCTGGGTGACCCTCCACCCAAGACTGCTGGAAGGCATCCACCAGGCCCTGTCATTCCCAAGAGCTTTCCCTCTCTTCAAGCCTCCTCCCCAGTTCTGTCTCAGCTGTTGGGATAGGATTAACCACCTATTTAGGTATTTGCATTCCTCTTAACCAACTCCTTTCCCCACTTCCCCTGATCTTCTTCTTTCTCCACATTAATTTCTCTTTATATTTAACCTTTAGATTTTGGAGAAAAGAGTGTAATGTGTCTCAGCAGGCTACCATTTGATTTCTGCTCACAAGAGAGGGTCTTATTATACTTCCTCACAAAGTGCTTCTGATTTATGAGCTCTTTCTCACTTAAGGGTTAAGTATGTTATCTCCTAGCCCAAATATCCGATAGTAGCCACAGAGCTGATTACCACTGTTTGTATCAGTCATTGGGATCCTTAAATAAAATGCAGAGCAGCTTGTTGGAAATCCTCATTTCACTGAAAAGGATGGTTTAACTTTAATAGGGTTTGCATATATATCGTAAATCAGCTCTGAAAAAGGAGGGCATAGGGTTTTTTTTTTCTCCATCTGATTGTTTTACACATTTCAGCAGTGTGTAAAAACACAGCCTGTCATTGTTAATTCTAACCAAAGGGAATTACTTCTTGAAAGGCTGTGGTAGTGATTAAATGGGAAAGGTGATCAGTAGTGTAAATTTGGAGCTGATTAAATGCCGTCAGCTCGGATTCCTTATGCAAAGGAGATACAGGGATTAGACTGGCTGCTTTACCACACAGCCAGCTCCCAAGCACACCTCATGCAGAAAACTGCTGCAGCAATTTGGTATTCTAGCACCAGGGCAAGCCCAGAACCTGCAGTTCATGGACTGACCTGATCCTCCTTTCCAGTGGTACAGAAAGCACCTCACTTGGTCTTTTGGACTCCCATGAGACTGGGTGGCAATAAGAAGCAGTCTAGGGGTTGCTGTCTTAGGAAACACGGGGTCACCCCAAAGTGTGAAGTGAGTTTTGTAGTCCTGGGGGGCTGTTCTTCGTGTCAGGGCAGTCTAGGCTGGATGTGGTGAGGTAGACAGGGGCTACCTCAAGTGGGCTACCAAGTGGAAATGTCCCAGAGCTATTTCTAAAGGATGTATTTAGCATCAGATCCAAAAAGGGTTTGGGGAACTCAACCATAATGCTTGGTAGTTCCTAATGGAGATCACAGGCCCAGGAGATCTGTTCCTGGGTGACTTGGTCTAGGTGATCCTGCTCTGGCAGGGGGTTGGACTAGATGATCTTCTAGGTCCCTTCCAACCCCTAATATCTGTGAACCTGTGAGCTACCCATCTGCACGCTGCAAGGAACGTTGATGTTGTGGCTAGAGAAGGGAACTGGGATGCCTGGGGATTGTACAGTGGGCTGTGTTGGAGAGAAATGAACATTCATCCTGCAAATCTGACCTCACCAAGAGCACAGTAAAGTTCAGAGTAAGGTCTGTATTGCTCCCAGGAAGCTACAGTGGTTATGGAATAGGGTTGCAAGACTGAGAATGACCACTCCTTAGGTGCCCTACATTTTTAATTATGGAACTATGTGTACATAAAGAATTTTTGACTTACTGCAACTTATTAATAATTTAGATTTCAAATAATAGAGTATTTTTTCCAATGCTACAGACCACAGACTTCACATTATCACATGCAATCAAACCAACAGAGTGATGAGGGAATACAGGCAGGGGTCTAGTTGCTGAGATCCAAATCCCTCTTGATTAAAAGCCTTCTGTGGTTACTTTGGTGGTTTTCTCACAGCACTGAGCAGTTAACCAAAGCCAAGAATTTCACCTTTTTTTTTTTTCCTTCTTCCAAGTACATATTATCAGACACTGGCAAGTTGATAGGCTTTTATTTCATGCATAACTAAAGAAGTAGCAGCATTATAAAGGAAGATGGTGTGCAGAGTAGAACTTACTTGAATTGAAAAGCAGTTGCAGTCAAATATTTTTCCTTGTCTTCTTTTAAGGAGTTGGGGGGGGCAGGAATTGTTTTCAAGCATTATTAAGCTTTTTTTTTTTTTCCTCCCAGAAGCTAAGAAAGCCATCTGTGAAAACCTGTTTGCATGTTTGTTTTCTACAATAAAATGCAAAATACTTCTTCCTGTTAGCGGATTATGCCATATGTCACTCCCTGTAACAAAACCAGCATGTTTATTAATGAACCCAATCAGAGGCAAGGATTTAGAAAGATTTAAAGGAACTGGATTTTTAGTTCAATATTTTAGTGTAGAAAAACTTCTGCTCTGTTGTTCATGTTGTACTTGGAAAACTCAGGCTTTGTTTTTTTTATGTGAATTTGCTAAATTGGCAATGGAAAGAGAGCAGGAGGAAACTATCTGGGAAAAGAAATCACACTGCGCTCCCTATGTTCTGCATGTGTGAACCCCCAGTGATTGTGATCAGCAGTTTATATGTGATTAATATTTAATTTGATTGGTATAGTTTTTTCTCCAGATAAGCTAATTAAGGAACTTGATGGAAAGGACACCCTTGTGCATTAATGTAGCAGCTTTTTGGTTTCTGTAGGGCAGACTAAACCTTCCCGAGTTAAAGATGAGATAAATTCAGTTTTCTCGTAGCAGTGAAGAGACCTGAATTCCACTGCTTAGGTTTTTTGTCCCCAGACTGCCTGGAATTTGGGCTTGGATGATTGCTGCTATGCTGAGAACTATTCCATACATGATATGGGTGATTTTGATAGATGCAAAAATAACTGGAGACCTTCTGTTGGCCCCTTCAGATGTCAGTAGACTGTGCCTACTGAGAATCCAGTTCCATTCCTGGGAGTTTTTGACTTCTCAGACAAGGTTTCTTATCAAAAGGGTTCAAAGCTTGCTTTTGCACATGGACTCCAGCACACCAATCAATACTTGTTTTATCTCTCAACTCTAATACTGCCCTCACTGATTTAGATCTTGTTACTGTAGAGATCAGCTCAGGCACTTGGTGCTGATGGAAAGGAGATGGAGTGTTTAACCCCAGGCTGGGATTTCTCCTGATGTTTCACTGAGGCCACAGCAGCATTCACAGATGGGGATTTTAGGTTGCTGTGTGAGGACGTTTTGTCCCTTCTTCTAAGTTTACAGGGACTTCAAGTGGGTTTTTCTGCGTGTTTTGGAATATTCCAACACCTTGCAAAAGCTTAAAAGAAACAACAACCATCTGGCTTTTCATATGGGCTTCCAGGGTGACCATCAGCAAAGGGTGAATGCCTAGGCTGTTCTCCAGCAGCAGACCACTGCTGGAAATGGATCCACAAAACACAGTTCTTAATGCTGAAGTGCTTGCTCCAAGGCCTGCCTGGCTGTTTACAAGAAGGATAATCACATTCACATCTTCAAGATTCATGTCTTAGGGCAGGGAAAGGTGTTCATTAGCTCGTTAGAAGCCTTCACTAATCCAAATGATGAACGTTTCCTGTGTGTACTTTGTGAAGACCAGAGGAATTAAATCCCTCTTAACATTCCTGTAACTTTCTTGGGTCTATTGAAAGGTTTCCTATTTAGTGCCTTTCTCAAAGGTGTAATTCATCATGGAAGAAAACCCATAAAAATAAAAGCGACCTTTTTGAAAGGTCAGTTATGTTTGTGCTTCAGACACAGTCGTGAGCACAGGTTTGAAGGAAGATGAGGTTGTCCTAAAATAGCATTCCATTAATTGTTTAATCAGCCCATGCTTGTTATAGATTTGGCATATTCTGTAGACAAATCAGGTCAGAGGTAACGAGTGATACAAAAAAAAGCAGAAGAAAACCCTACTGAGCTTTGGAAAACATGCTTCTTACAGGAAAAAATAAGAAGCAGAAGCTAACTCCTCGAATCTGGAAAATTAATAACCTGACAAGGTTTCGCAGGCAACCGCAAAGCCTGAGATTCCTGGGTTCCCACCCAACTGCTTCCAGCAAATACATCTCAGCCTATACGTGTCTGTTGTGCAAGTGGGCTTTCTTATCTCTTCGTTATCTATCTCTTTGGCTGCAGAACTTCAGTTAGGGCCTGTATCCAGCCCCAAAAATGCTATCTCAAGGGAGAGTGCGTGGGACTATGGTAGCCTCCCTCCCCTATCATAAATATGTTAAACCATCACGTTACAGCCTTCATCTCCAGAGGACTCCTTGTTGGGAGCATGAATAAAATGCACTGGAGTTTGTGGAAGCAAAACTGAGCAGTATCATAGAGCCTGGCTGTACTTTTACACAAAAAAATGTTGACGTGGTGATTTTAGTAGACGTGCCTTGGAGGAGAATGTCTGTGGATTACATGAGATCTGAGAGGAAGAATGGTCACGAAGAATTTTATTCATATATTGTTTTCAGCAGTAGGGAAGCATCCACTTCTCTGCTGTCTGCTTAAATGCCCACCAGCTTATTTTTCTTCTGCGTGCGCCAGCCCTGCCCGAGCTCTCCCCTCCCAGCGGGTGCTGGAGCTTTGCCTCTGAATGCTTCTGCTGCACCATCGTGATTTCTGTTCCAGCCACCTGAACTTTGTCAACTCTCCAGTTTATTTTCCCAAATGAGAAATGAGCTGGCAGCCCGAGGTGCAGCAGAGGAAGCAGCTAATTCCTGAGGGCTGCTGCTGAAAACGGGGAACGTGCACAGTCATTTCTCTTGACCATCAGAGCTGAGCCATGGCGGCGTAAAGCAGGATGCCTTTTGCATCTCGTGCATGGCAGAGCAGTGTTGTTATTCTGGCTGCATAGCTTGGCTTGTTATTGAGCACATGCTTTGCAGATTAGCCTGTTTGTATAGCCAATCGAACATGTGCTCCATTAAAAATTAAAACATCCTGTTTTAAGGATGGAGCAGGAGACATCAGCTGCCACTGTGTAGCAGACATGGAAGGCCCCCAGAGCCCATTACCATAGGTTACAGCAAATGTTAATCAGTGCCAATGCAGTTAAATAATGCAGTTCGTGCAGATGGCAGCTACTACATCTACTCACAGATGTGTCCTCCAGTCCCTGAGGTTGCCGTATCACAGGAGTTGTCGGGAACAGTCAGATCTGATGCTGACTGTAGGTATCACCTTTGTGTTGATGCCATATATACCAGCCAGAGGAAAAGCAGCAATCAATAGGGCTGAGGAAGGAGTTCAGGAACACACCAGAGGGTAGCACGGGGCTGCACCTCAACTCAAATAAAACAATAAAGAAATCCGTGCCCTTCACAAGTTGTTATTTTTTAGTTAGGTTTGGGGTTTTTTGCCAGGCATGTTTACCTTCATCCCCACATACAAATCAGTGTCTTAACATCATTAAAGAGCTGATTCCACAGCTCAACTTTTGAACTTGTGGATATTTGTGATCATTGCATATCATTATAGTCGCTCAATGTGTATGGGAGGGCAGAGGGGAGGTTATTAGCCTGCAAGCGCCAGTCAAACTTGATTTAGGGTTTTTGTATTCTTCATCTCTGCAGAATTGACTCTGCAGTTGCAATTATAGCCCTGTTCTCATCAGTCTCTAGGTCATGATACAGTGCAGGTGTTCTCTGCCAGCTTGCCATATTGTCCTACCTCAGATGAAGTAGTTTATGTTCCTTTTCAGCTGGTTATGCTCAGTATGTGTGTTTAGGAAAAGGCATGTGCAAATCTATATGACACACAAGAGTTTGCAGATTAAAGTTGTGCTGTAATGATAAATGTTGATTCTAAGATATGTCGTGCTGTTCAGGGTGCAGTAGGAGAAAAAAAAATACTTCAAGGCAAGAAGATAAAAAGCTTGCTTTTTTTTTCCCTTTTTCTCCCCATCTTAAGACATCCTTCATCATCTCTGTGTATTTCAGGTCTGTGTCTTTATCCCAAAACTCTGGATTTCTTGGCTTATAATGACTCCCTTTAGAAACAGGTTCTGTATGTAGGTGTTGTGGTCTGGTGGGCTAGCTTAAAAAAGGAAAATTTTTATCCATTTAAGCACTTGGCTTTTCCTTAGCTTTTGCTTAATTCATTGAGGACATGATCATTAGATACCAGTTATCTAAAATACATAAATTTGAGGTATTCCCATCTCCTTGGGACTTCATCATTCCTTCTGGTGCAGGTGTCTTGTCTACACTGCAGTTTAACACCCTTTGTTACCACGTCTTCGTCCCTGTTTTATGTAGAGGACCAGCTGGAAACCACCCATCTGCAGTGAGCCTTGGGTTGAGACGTGTGGTTGTAACAACCATCTGACCTCAGGATTGTCATCCTGAGCTGATTCCCAGTCCCATGTGTGGCACCCACGGCCGTGGCCTGCCTTCTGCAAAGAGCTATTGGCAGGATTGAAAATTGAATGAGTGCAGGGAGGTTGGTAGAGAGATCTAAGAGCATAATACATTTTGGTTGTTTAAATTTAGTTCTCAAGGCTATAAAATGGGACTTGGGACTCGGGGGACTCATTTCTTCCTCAGTAGTTTCATCTTTTAACCATTAATTGTCAGATATGCAGTGTGGGATGAGCGTTCTGCTGTGACCATGCTTCTGTCAATTAATAATGGAACGTATCCAAAGTTTATCTGTAGCAATCATTCATACCATCTGGCAATACAAATTAGATGAATTTGAAAGCAGTCTACAAACAGGCATGTTGTTCTAGGGGCTGCCATAATTATATCTATCAAATAGGGAAAGGAAAAAAATGTATTTAATGCATTTTTAACTAGTGTGTTGAGATCAATATCCCCTCGAGAGTGAGCTCTGTTTGCAGAGCACAAGGGCAGCAGCACGGCTGCGTAGCCTTCCCGTGTGCTTGTAGCAGAAGTGCTCCCAAGGAGAGCAAGCCATTTTTTGGGAACGAGCAGGGGATTATTTTTCCTGCCTGTTCTGGCCCTGGCCTCGTTCCCAAGCCTGACAGCAGCAGTGCCAATTAGTAACAGACTGGGGACTGGGCAGAGATGACAACGAACCAGTCTCAGGACAGATAGAAATGTTTGAAATGAGCTACTGGATCAAAGCACAGTGAAGAAGTTGTTTGCATGAGCAGAAGACAGCAGTCTTACTGTATTTGATCACCTTTGATTAACACAGTCTCAGTTTATGGTCATGCACACAGACCCGTGGGACAGAACCCGTTTGGTTTTTGCACTGTTTGCACAGCCTGGAGCAGCAGTGGGTCCTCCCAGCACCATCGGGGAGCCCTGCAGCTCTGACTGCTGTTCATGGGCTGGACACTGCTGCACTGACCCGATTCAGGTGCACAGCCCTCCAGCATCTCTGGTACCATTGCTGCACCAGGGTGTTGGAGCCCCCAGACTTGCTCCAGACACTCACGGGGTTGGGTCACGTTTACAGCTCCTTGGCCACAACTGCCTCAGCCCAGAGAATCCACACAGAGATGTGTCAGAGCCTTCTGCCTTGAGTCACTCCTTTCCCAAAGGAGAGATCATCCATGAAGAAGGTTGGCAGCCTCTTCTCCTGAGTGGTGGCCAGGAGTGAGCCTTCTTTGGTGCCTTCTTGCCTGACTAAGCTGAATTACTCAAGGCATTGGTGTCCACACCCCTGCCCATCTCTGTGAGAAGTCCAGCTCATTGCAACCCTATCAGATGTAAATCAAAGAAAAGACCTGGAAATGAAAGAAATGTGAAATACAGTTTATTCTCATAATTAGAGGTGAGGAGTTGTGCTGCATATGTCTGTTCCCTCAGTAAACCAGCTGTTCTACCCTTAGAATGATATTTATAGCATATTGAAGGTAAACAATCCTGAGTTCTTTCATATTGCTGCTGTGTTTTCACGGAGTTTAACTACATTTAGATCAATAAAGCTGTTTGCATGTCAGTTACTGATACAAGACACTTCTTTCCTTGCTGTTTCTTCTAAATAATCTCTGCCTGGTTTCCTGGTAAAGTTTTCTGAGTTCATTTGAGTTCCAGTGGAGGAGTGAGCTGCTGTAATGTGCAAACCCATTGGCAATCTTGGAGTCATTAGCTTAACGGCCTCTGCGATACGCTTTGAGGTTACTGTTTGATTTCGTGGGTTGTTTTTTTCCTCACTCAGTGTTTATTCCCTGCCAATTTTCACTGCTATGTAAACGGTTCATCATCAGGATTTGGATGTGCGTGATGAATTTCACTGTTTTAAAGCTCACAGGCTGTTTGC
This sequence comes from Corythornis vintsioides, assembly GCA_025447755.1. NCBI lineage: Eukaryota > Metazoa > Chordata > Aves > Coraciiformes > Alcedinidae > Corythornis > Corythornis vintsioides. The sequence continues at coordinate 39,529 of JAOEGS010017696.1, forward strand.
AGAAGTTTCTTCAATAGTTGGAGTTATCCCACTGCTGGTTTGCTACCAGTCTGATGGGATTGTGGGTGACTGTGCTGGCATTTCTATTTAGCCGGTAGATGGGCCTGTATCACACTCATCACTCTGTGTATAAAACTAATGCTCAGGTCCTTTTAAAATGAATTTTGCTGCTGCTTCTGCGACGTGAACTGATAGCAGTATTTCTGAAGCAATTCTTCTTAGCTGATGAAAATCTATGGCGATTGGAAGATTATCTCTGATTTAATACACAGAGTGGCTGAAGAAGTATTGCACAAGAAAACTCAGAGACGTCCAGAGTGTTGTGCGTGAGCACAGAAAACAGGGAAACTGCTAAAGAACTGCTGTGGCTGACCAGCTGATCCTGTGATCAGTAAGATGTGATTAACTGTTGCTGTAACCCTTCCCCGAGGAGCCTGCTGAGCCCGGGTCTGACCCAGCGCACCCTCTTGCCAGTGAGAAAGCTGCAGTATCCATGGCAAAGGTATTTTAGAAAAGCCTGGGAACAAAGCAGCTGAACAGACTTAACTTTTTCTACAACGTGCAGGTGCCTGCTCTGTGGAGGGCCCTGATCCAGTGTCCCCAGAGTCAATTATCACCTTTTGCTGATTTCCGTCGGCAGCGGATCGAGCTGTAAAACCTTACGAGACGTTCATTGTTATCTGTCTAATTTCTGAAGAGCTGGAGTTACTCTGTGATTCTACACGAGTGCTAAATGCCTCTTATGTCTCCATTGGTGTCATGCTTTATGATTTGCTGTGTGTTTTACAAGCAGAAACAAAAGCGTGACTGGAAAGAGGCCCCATTAAGCTTGTTTGCAGTTATTGAATGCATTTTGGAAGGGGTTTTCACTGTTTTTTTTAGTCAGGGATTTAAAGGAAAACCAAACTGGTGGTGTGAAGAACATTCCCTTCCCTCGATTCCCCTTAAGCAAAGTAGTTTAGTCTACATCTGTTTCTGCTTCCTATTTACACAAACCAAAAATCAGCAATTTCCATTTGCCAGTAGTGCTTCTGGGGTACTGAAAGTGTGAGGTTAAGCAAACTACTTTCATAAGGTCAAGCCTAGCATGGCACAGCTTGTTGGTTGGGCAAGTCACTAGGAATAATTCAGAGGTGTCCCTGCAAGACTAAGTTTCTTTCTTTAAAATTTTTAATTTCCATCAATCAGTTAAAAAAAGAGTAACTTAATATTTTTGTTTGCCTTAACAGTTTCTGTGTTTTGTTTTCTCAGTAAATGTGTCATAATTACAAATTTTCATTATAGTATATACATGCATATGCATATACCTATGTAATATAAATACTTAGATATTTAGATACATCTTAGATACATCTGTATGCACATAGTTGCATGGATTTTATACACAAACCTTGACGTATTAATTTTAAATGTCTCCTTAATATTTCTCCCTTTATATATGTATGTAAATGCAGTCTTCACATGGCTGGACACTTCAACACGTAGTCACAGGAGGCTGTCAGTGTACTCATTAGTGGTTGCCTTCCTGTATATATATTACAAAAATACCTTAAGCACTATTCACAAGCTTAAAGATACCATCAAATTATAAAAAATCTCTTTTTCCTGGTAGGATGTCTCATTCTCAGATAATCTGTATTAGAGAGTTTCAAAATGAAATTAAGAACTGGTCAAAACTTGGGCAAGGATCTCAGGATTTTGCTCTTCGTTTGTATGTAGCAAAAGCATATATTCAAAAAATGATATTACACTGGGAACTCACAGCTTCAAGGTGACTTGTCAGAGATGATGGATTCCTTAAAATCCCTCCTATTCTTTCATCAGCCAAATAGCTGTTAAGTTTTTAAGGGATTAACTGGTGTGTGCATGGCAGTGTTGTGCTGCTAGGTGAAAAGGTTTCAGTGTTTCTCACTCTTTAAGCATCGCTGTCTTAACTTCAGAGCTAACCCGGTATGTCTGAAGTCCTGGAAAGCAGCTGATTGATCAAGGAATTTAGGAAACAGCTCCCTTGATAAAGCCAGGGAGGATATTTCCTAAGAGGGGCAGTGGGAGTGAGGAAAGCAGGAAACTTATTTAACAAGCAAGGCTTGAGTTGGGTGATCTGTATAATATATCCAGTGGCATTAAGTGGTGCCGTTCGGCGGCGCGTTCCGGGTGCAGGGTTTGCAGGAGCTGTCTGTCACTGTCGGCTCTAATAAAGAGCCTTGGTCAGCTCCAATTCCCTGGGAGCACAGAGTTATGTTTTGTGAACTACATGTGCCTGAGGCCTCTCATGCATGATTTAAACTGCTTTGTAAATGTCAATAGGTGGAAAAGCATTAGATCCCTTGTAGATTTCTGCAAATCCTCAAAGATGCGTATACCATGTATAAACCATGCTCCAGTTTCAAGGCCACTGCAATCTCTACACTTGCCTAACTGTGGGTTTAAGGTATTGCCAGAAGCAAAATATCGGTGTATACATGATTTGATCCTGCCAGCCAATGAGACCCTTGATTAAGAAAACCTTTGCTCCTGTGGAAAGTCCCTTGTGATATTAAGCGGGCACACAGCATAAATGTTGGATGTCCTTCAAACTTTGTTGCTTTATGCTGTCTTTAAAAAAAAATAAACCAAAATGCCTTTCTGCTTTGTGTAGAATCTGCCTTTAAATGGAGGACAAGCTCAGCCCCAGGAAAGGCTCCCAGTTCTCTGCATGTTGGGACAGAGGTGGAAATAGGACTTTGTAGGTTATGAAAGAAGTCAGCTCTTAATTAGGAGTGTATTGGCAGAAGCCACTGACTCGATGAAATAAATAAGAATCTGTTACTAATGAGAAACTGGGGGGGCCTGGGGTGGCCCTGGGGACCGCAATGTAGGTCAGTGGTTTGCAGCCGCGCGAGGAGCTGTTGCCATCTGACGCCTGCTCGGCACCCTGCGTGGAAGGAGAGCCCCTGGGGTGCCAGCCCAGCTCCTGGCAGGCAGCTGGCACCCTGGGCGACAGGCCTGGCAGGGAGAACAAGCCTGGGAGGGACTGGCAGGTACTGAACTGGCCGCTCAGCCCAGGGAGGTTCGTCCGAGTCCCTCGCCGCTGGGGACAGAGCGAGGAAGGAGGTGCAGGCGCTGCCAAGGTGGTCACTGAGGAGTAGCTCGTGTGCGCTAAATTAGCTGAGAAAAACACACTGATAGAAGTAGTCAGCTCTTAGTGAAATCCATCACTGTGGCCAAGGGTAAGCATGACACTTGGGTACCAGTAAATTGCTGTTTTGAAACTTATGGGCTGAAAAGATTTTGATTTGTTCTTCAATCTGGGGGATAAATATCACCTTCTTCCTCTTTTCAAATTCATGGGGAAAAGATCCATGCCCAGCTTTGAAAGACAGAGGCCCCAACCTGTGCCTCGGAAGTCCTTGAGCTTCAAAAAGCCTGCTGTGGAGAAGGATGAGTTGGGTGCTTGCTGGTGTGTGCTGCTGTGTGTCTCTGTAGGAGGCAGGGTATGGAGCTGGCCGGCCTTCACGTGTCACTGATTTGTCTCACTCATCTGAGCTGGTTTTGAAGTAGACAACCATATCTGTGTCCCTTGAGTTATTTGAGGTGGGCTCTTTTTCTTAGCAATGTAAAAAGTTATATTCTTTATGTCTAGTTATTCATGTTCAGGTATTCATTCTTTATATTCAATGTAAAAAGCTTATCTGGTAGTTGAGTCCACGCCTTGTGCTTTTTAGTTATTCTTGACTGTTGTACGATGGCAGTGTGTGGTCTTTTCCTGGATGGAGAACAGAACATCTCAAACAACAACCAACCATCAGTTGGCAGCATCTGTTGCTACCTGCAAAGCACATGGGGAACTGTTGGCTTGAGACATGTGCTGGGGTCTGAAGCAAGACTCTACCTGACACTAACCAGGTTAAGCAGAAGATCAACCATAGTCTTGTTTCTTTCCTGAGTATCCATGGACAGAGCTACCTCTCATCACCAGGAGCATGCACAGGCTGATAGAGCAGCAGCTCACCCTTCCCAATTCAGAACTGCAATAAAGAAGCTGCTGTCTACTGCAGAAGGGTCCCAAGACTCCTCATGTCATCTGAGATCTTCCTGGACCTCTGTTTTACCTGCAGCAGCCTCTGGTATTACCTGATATTTCAGCAATGGCATGGGATCTACCACATTATTCTTATTCTGGTTTCCTGTTGCCTTGGCTCATGATCCATTCTCCATTCCTCTCCACTGACCTCTGGGCTGTGTTTCAAAAGCTGTTTACAAGTTTTCAGATATTCTATTTTTATCAGCAGAACCTTCTAAGAGTATTGAATGGCTCCTCAGAGAGCAGATGCACACTGCAGAGTGCTGGTCAGGTCTTTTATCACTCCTTGATGTTCAGTAACTGACCTTTGCTATCGCCCTGGCCTTTAGAAGCCACAGTTCCAACATCCCTGCCTTTGAGTTCCTTTCAAAGCTCAACCATTCTGGCTGTAAACTTGGTTCCCAGGTACAATAGGTATCAAACAGAGAGGGTCTCATTTTATCACAGCATCTCTTTGAGCACTGGGATTCCCCAGGGAAGGGCCAGCTTTCTGTGTGCATTCTCTACAAAGGTGGCTTTGGTCTAAGGTGACTTTGTGCTGTGTTGCTTTCAACATCTTGAGGAGCAAGAACTTTTGAACACGTTACTTTTGCAACCACAGCCGCTGATGTTGCCAGGACAGTGACTTCCCAGCCCAGAAAGCTTCCCGTGCCCGGCCCTCACCTCATCAGGCAGCACCTTCTGAGCTCAGAGGAGCTGTGTTCTGCTGGTTTCAGAGGCTAAACATTGCATTTGCTGTTCAATATTGGTTATCCTTCAGTGGTTCACGGAGACAAGCCAAACAGCTATTTATAGATTTACTTTCTGTCTCTCTAGTTCAGTGCAGGCAGTTCTGACACACTGTCCTAGTAATCTGATCAGCCATGCTGCTTTTAAATGTAGGGCTAGGCCTTGGCCTCTGTCGGGAGGGTGACAGCTGTCAGATACAGATAGTAGGCTACAGATCCTGGCTGCTAAAACCCACTCATTCATTCCTGTTACAGATCATTGCCCACAGCTTGAAACCATGCTTTACAGTCCGCCGATTAGCTGGCAAGAGATCTACATACTGTATTAGCAAGGTCAGCCAGTGAGATAAAGGCTAAAACCCCAGCCCATCTGAACTATTTTTAAGCAGATCACCACATGCACTGGCTGCTTGTTTATTTTCTTCCCTGCTCCATTATCACCCAAGTACAATTAGTGAAAAAAACAAACAGTACAAACAAAAGACCTAGTCTTGAAGATTGTGCTTCTCTACAGTTCAACCCAGCAGTGGTGGGACACTCATCTGCTGGGGAACTGTCACACTCAGCTGCCTGCTTGTGCTTGGAGACCTGATGTAATTCTACATTCCTTCTTATTTCTTAAAATAGGGTAGTTAGTTTCTTTTGCATTATAGATTTCAGTTTGAAGCTCCCGTTGCTCAA
>JAOEGS010017696.1:50000-85419 GCA_025447755.1 Corythornis vintsioides
CTCTCTGGATTTTCCCCTTGTTAGGTGGAACAGTGAATTTTGAATCTATTTAATAGAATCATAGAATCATTCAGGTTGGAAACGACCCTTGGGATCATCCAGTCTGACCATCAGCCCTACTCTACAAAGTTCACCCCTAAACCATGTTCCTCAAAACCACATCCAAATGCCCCTTAAACACCCCCAGGGCTGGGGACTCAACCCCCTCCCTGGGCAGCCTGTGCCAGGCTCTGGCTGCTCTTTCAGTGAAAATTTTTTCCCTACTGCCCAGTCTGCCCCTCCCCTGGAGCAGCTGAATCCATCCCCTCTGGGTCTGTCACTAATGCCCTGTGAGCAGAGCCCAGCACCAGCCTCTGCAATGGCCTGGCAGGGGCTGTAGAGAGTGAGGAGGGCTCCCCTCAGCCTCCTCTTCCTCACACTAAATGCTCCCACCTCCTTCATTATTTTGGTCTGAAAGAAAGTTCCTGGGTTTTTCCTACCTACTAAGGCCATTAACGAAAGAGCAACCAACAGAAATGAGAATTGCAATGACATCTTTGCAACAGCAAAATGATTAATTAGACAGCATCATTGTAGAGAGGACACTGACATAGAAATAACTGCTGCAAGGCACAGCAGCACTCTCAGCATTTCCTTTCAAGTGTGACCACTCGGTCCGTGAGTCCTTCTGTTACAACTTCCATTCAGCTTTACAGGGCCACGATTCCAGCCCCTTACTCCTGGCACTCTTTTATACTGTGGAATGTTCTGTGTTAATAACACATCCCAATAACCCACAGGATTTAATTTTTAAAAGCACTTTTTCCATAAATGGAAGATATGATTGGACCCATTAAAGGGTTTAGTAATGTTAGGAGACTAAATAATAGGCCTTTTAGTCTTGATCTGCAATGCAAAAAAGAAGTGCAGTGGTACCTCATTTCTGCATCAGCAGCAGATACAGCAGCGATACAGTTTCATACTGTATGGGCTGGGTTTTCATCAGAATTTCATTATTTTCTCAGCTGAGTGACTCACTGATAAACAGTGTTTCTCTTTTATTCTATCCCTGAACTGAATCATGGAAAGCTCCACAGAAATGATAGTTATGAAGTGAGGAGTAGTTAAGCAATAATGCAATTGTAATTGCCACACTGTAGCTTTTCAGGTAGCCTTTCTTCCCTCTTCTGCGTAGAATTACCCATTATCTTGCTTGTTACAAAGGATACGATGCTTACAAACTAAGCAAACCAATCTGGTCTCTGTTTTCTGCCAAGAATCTTTCAGTGCCCCATAATCTGTGGTCCTGAGCCCAGCAGCAGTGCTATTAGAAACTACAGTTTGCGTTGAGTTGGTCATGGCTGGCTGAGCACAAGCTCGGAATTAGATGTCATTTGTAATTGCCATTTGTCAGTATGACTTGGGAATTGATAGCAGCAAGAAAACCAGAAGAGAACTTAATAAATACACCTACATCTCTCCTCTTGATAAAGTCTGAGTCATAGCTGGACCTTTGATAAAATATTAAAATGACTTTTAAAGCCTAAGAAGAAGACTGAACTAAAAAATGATTTTTTTTTTAATTTTTTTTTTTTTTTTTTTTTGGTTTGGTTTGGTTTTGTTCCCCCAGATCCTCCTCTTGAGATGCTACAATTGGGATATGCAATTAAATAACTTGCCAGCTCTGAGAGCATTTACTACTGCAGTGGGCATTACTAAGAGAGTCAGAAGCTTGAAAAGTAGGGTGGGCATCTTGTGGACAATTCAACAATTATTTTTAAAGCTCTGCTAATGCAACTCGGACACTAAGCTGCCTTCTTGGCACCTGCTGTTTAGTGTACTGTACATATACAAGGAATGGGGCCAGGAGGAGTTTCAAATTCCACAGCCAGCAGTCCGGGTATCAATTAAAGTTGGGTTATTTTCATATGTCACCATGATGACCCTTTAAACAGTGCAGCTCTAGTGGAATCAGGATGTCTCTCTGACCCTATACTATGCAAATGCACCGAGGCCAGAAGGACTAGAAAACCTACTGAATTTTAATGTGTGGAGTGTGTGATGCCCCTACCTCATTGACATTCTGTGTGGATTTTTTTTCCACTAATCCTCACACTCAGTAGGCATAACTTTCTTGATCTTGGTTCTTCAGTGGGTTTGCAGGTCAAAAAGGCACCTGAGATGGGCCAGAAAGAAGTCAGGCACTACAGCATGGAGCGACATAGCTGGCAACAATTAGACACAGGTCTGAGCCGTGAAGTTCAGGGAAGAATCCAAACTCTCCTTAAGTTGGAGTGATGGGTGAGCCATGGGTTTGGGTCAATCCTGTAGGGACAGTGACCAGTCAATTCATCTGCAGTCAGAATTTTCCAAAGTCTCTTCTTGGGTTTATGTTTTGAGGGATATTTTGGGGTTTATCTATAGTCAGGAAGAACATGGTGAGTTTCAGGGTAGATTGTCTTGAGTTTACTGGATGATTCCTCTGCTTGAACCTCTGTCCACAACTGGCATGGAGAAGAAGCTCGAGATGTCAGAAGTAGCTGTTTTTCTGCAGTGTTTTGTTTTTGTTTTCAGCTCTATTATGTTCCCCTTGAAATAGATAGTGTTGGTAATCTTCTGGCTCCAGGAGGCTTTCCACTGCTGTGGAGAAGACAGAGCTGCCAGTGAGATCATAGAATCATGGAATGGTCAGGGTTGGAAGGGACCTTAAAGCTCATCCAGTTCCAACCCCCCTGCCAAGGGCAAGGACACCTCCCACTAGAGCAGGTTGCTCAGAGCCCCATCCAGCCTGGCCTTCAACACTGCCAAGGTTGGAGTATCCCCACCTCTCTGGGCACCCTGTGCCAGGGTCTCCCCCCCATTCTGGGGAAGAAATTCTTCCTCAAGTCTGATCTGAATCCACCCATCTCTGGTTTTAATCCATCCCCTCTAGTCCTGTCACTGCTCCACAGCCTAGAAACTCCCTCCTCAGCTTTCCTGGAGCCCCTTCAGATCCTGGGAGCCACAAGAAGGTCTCCCTGGAGCCTTCTCTCCTCCAGACAGAACAACCCCAACTCTCTCAGCCTGTCCTCACAGAAGCTGCTCCAGCCTCTGCTCATCCTCGTGCCCCTTCTCTGGACACGTTCCAGCCCCTCCGGATCTTTCCTGTCCTGGGGGCTTCAGCACTGGATGCAGCTCCAGGGGGGTCTCATGAGAGCAGAGGAGGAGATAAAAGCCATCACTGTGTTTTGCCTACACATATGTTCATATTTAGGAGGATGATGCTAAATATGGTGATTCTGGTATGAATTCAGCTTGTGGTGGTGTGTGAAGTACCCCGGAATGGTTTTATGCTGTGGGATATACACAATAGTGGTTTTATTCTGCGGTGTACTGAAGGGCAGTGTTCTGGGTTGCAGCATTAGGGAGTAAGGAAAGTGGGGTGCAACAGTAAAGATGGTTTTCATTCACTTGACAGTTTGGTTTGGGTGGGTTTTTTTAGCTGGCTCTGGTTTATTTTGCTTTTTCTGCTCTTTTATTCCCACCAGCTTTATAAAATTTTAAAAGTTTATGAATTAGGGCCACATAGTATTTAAATTCTCAAACAGAGAACCATTCTTCTCTGTAACAACCTTCTGACTTTCTAAGGTTGTCAGACGTGTTGCTTTTTTTTTTTAAAGGGAGTATTGTATATAGAACCTCAATTATTTCCTCATAAAGTGATTTTAAAATGACTCCCCAGTGAGTTTTAGGAAAGTGTGTCTAGACTTTTTTTCTTTTTGTGCTTTATCCCTGTCTCTCCTCCTGGCCTGCCCCTATCATTTTGTAGGTTATGGATAGTTGAGGATTTGTTGTACTGCAATTTAATGCTGAGTGTGTGCTGTGACCTTTGTGGGGGGGAGTCTGTTGGCAGTATCATTACAAAGAAAGTACTAACAGATTTCAGCGTATAGATTCCAAACTGGGTAATGAAGCCTGCAGTCATGTAGAAACTCACCTCCACAGGTTTCCAAGTCTGACACCAAGCTGGTGGTACAGCCCCTGCTCAAATGCCAGCTGGCTGGTTTTCTGAGCCCCCTCTTTAGGAGGCAGGCAACCTCCCTTCTGGTGCCTCTGCAGTGTGACTTGTGTAGCTGTGGAAGATGAAGCCCTGGGAGCTCCAGGCAGCCGTGGCTGCCACGGGCACTGTGCCACTGCTCAGGGATTTGTTATTTCCACTGGACTGGGCCACTTGACAAAGCCTGGGCCTGCTCTTGAGTGGAGGAGAAGACTGAGACTCCAGCACGATGGAGGAGCCAAGCCATAAGCTGGGTCTGGGGGGAATTTTACAACCCCGGGTGGGGTAGGTGGTGGTGGAGGCCTGGGCCGTGCAGCGTGGCCTGGCATCCTCCGCTCGCTCCGGGCCAGCCGACCGCTCCACCCAGGGCAGCCCCGCTGCTGTGTGGGGGACACTGGGGACAGGCTGCCTTCGAGCCACAGAGATGTCTGCAACCTCTGGCCTCTCAGCAGGGCAGGTCTGGCTCAACCTGTACAGCTGCAGACCCCGGGCGGGGCTGCGGGCCCTGCGGAGGGGCTGCTGGTGGGAGGCAGGATTTGCCTGGCGGGAGCTGAGCGGCCAGAGCTGCCGTGGGCTTTGCTGCAGGAATGGATTAGGCAAATCCCTGAAACGGTGCAGAAATCCGTTTTTCCAGGTGCTGAGGCTGAAGGAAACATATAATTAATAGTATCCCCATTTTTTACTTAGTTAAGTCTTAGAGCAAGTATCCTGGAGTTTATATTTTTAGCAGCCACTTTAAGAGATGGTGGGGGAGGATAAGTGTGCATGGGGGGAGAGATTAATTTAAAATTGATAACCACATGGCAGCACCACAGTTTTAACAAGCTCAAGGCCTGCCTCGTGAAGCCTGCTGTACTCAGGGGACTAGAGTTCAATTCTCCGTGCTGCCAGTTGAAATCAGAAATCACAACTGCAGTGATTAGCAGTGAATTTCCTGATCTTGGTGCCGCAGGCAAAGGAAGGAGGGGATTGGTTTTTCCCCATCTCCGGTATGGTTAAGCCCTGGCAGGGGAGATGGAGGTAGGGAAAGGGAATCTAGGGGAGTTTATGCCATTTAAACTTGTACATGCTGTTTAAAAAAAATCAATGGCCATTAACAGCCAGGCCTGGCTGTGGAGAAGTGCCCAGCGGCATCTTAATTAATCTCATCGCTAATAGAGGAGCATCATTTCCAAGTGCCTGAGCTACCTCTCCTTCCAGTGATGTAGGTCAGGTCCACAGAGGGAATATAGGGATGGCAAAATACAGCCTGTTCTCAGGGACCTGCATGTCAATCCAGAGTAACCCAAACACTGGCTTTACACCAGTGTAACTGGGATCATAGAATGGTCAGGGTTGGAAGGGACCTTAAAGCTCATCCAGTTCCAACCCCCCTGCCAAGGGCAGGGACACCTTCCACTGGAGCAGGTTGCTCAGAGCCCCATCCAGCCTGGCCTTCAACACTGCCAAGGTTCAGGTTTCCCCCACCTCTCTGGGCACCCTGTGCCAGGGTCTCCCCCACCCTTCTGGGGAAGAAATTCTTCCTCAAGTCTGATCTGAATCCACCCATCTGTGGTTTTAATCCATCCCCTCCAGTCTTGTCACTGCTCCACAGCCTAGAAACTCCCTCCTCAGCTTTCCTGGAGCCCCTGCAGATCCTGGAGCCCTCTCTCCTCCAGACAGAACAACCCCAACTCTCTCAGCCTGTCCTCTCAGGAGCTGCTCCAGCCTCTGAGCATCCTCATTGCCCTTCTCTGGACACCTTCCAGCCTCTCCAGATCTTTCCTGTCCTGGGGGCTCCAGCACTGGATGCAGCTCCAGGGGGTCTCCCCAGAGTGGAGCAGAGGGGGAGAATCCCCTCTCTTGACCTGTTGGCCACGCTGCTCTGGCTGCAGCCCAGGACACCATTGGCTTTCTGGGTGCCAGAGCTCCCTGAGGGCTCCTGTTGAGTCAATTTTACTCTCTTGACATCAGCATCAGGTACCACCCACCCCACTTTGCTTTCCCTGCACTGGTTCATCAGTGATGTGACAGAAAAGAAACAAGTGAAATACTGTTCTCTCATGTTACATTCTGAGTTTTTAATTACTGTTTCTTTGATGCTACTCCACCTGACTGACAGGGAGCAGTGGCACTCGTCCTGCCTGTCAGCAGTTTGGCTGCACAGAGCTATCCAGCTGGTGCCTTGGTTCCTTTCTGAGTGCTGCTCCTGCTGAGTGCTGCTCGTTCAGGTCCCTCATAATGCAAGATGAGGAAATGTTGACTAACACCTGCAAACAATAACAAAATACATAAACTTTTGCAATGTTTATCAGTCTCAGGCAAAGAGGGGCTTGTTTATCAACTCTCTTTGGCCTGAAAAATGTAAACATCTTGGTAGCTAGAGCAGAAAAAGGTGTTGCTTCATGGATTAATAGATAATTGGTCCAGAAATGACCTTCTGCTCCAGACCTTTGCCTGATGGAGAGGGCTGGAAATGATTGCTTGCTTTGCTTATTTGTTGCTTCCTGACCCTTCTTTGAGTGAAAAAAATAGTATTTTTTTCACCCAGCTATTGCTGAGCTGACAAACCATGGCATGTGCAGAGGCATCATACTGAGCTAACACAGGTCCTCGGGTGCTCCTTGCACTCATGGGGTGCCCAACTGTGCTCCAGAGGCTCTGCACCTCTAACATCTCTGCAGTAAAAACAAACAAACAAAATGGTTGTGTCATGAGAGGCTGGGGGCTGCCTCTCCTCTGTGGACAGCCTCTGAAAGTTCTCCACTTGCAGGTTGCTCTGGAGTTCCTGAAGATGCCACTGGCTCCAGTGGAGTGTGGCTGGGCTGCAGAGAGCAGCCACAAGAGGCTTGTCTTTGGCCTCACCAATGCTGCTCTTCAGCAAGCTCTTCAAGTTGGGACTGGAAGCTGCCAAAGTTTCTTTTGGCAGATTTGGAATTAAATTTCACAGGAAGATCTGCAGAAAGGTTTATGATAAGTCATGCTCCAGCTGAGCTTATGTCCAGGCTCTGTCCCCCAGCACTGCCTGTTTTTTTTCATGTGATTTTTGATTTCACAGTGTAAGGTTTGTATCAATTTAGTTTCTCAGATCAATAGAAGAAAACTCCACTTCTGGAGGTTTATCAGCTACAAATCAGTGGAGGTAGACTATAGTCAGTCAAGTATATGGCAGCAAAATTAGTCCCTTTGATTGTTTTAAGGGAGAATTGTTTGTTTGGAAATGTTTAATCTGCAGATTACAGACAGATGGATACAGATATATATCTCATACTGCTTTGACTATAGACACTAATATGGCTGTAGTAAAAAATCAATATAGAGATGTTGAAATCTCTGAGACTTCCATGGATGAACATCAACCTTTTCTGCTTTAATGCTATTCATTTTCAAGCCAGTATAGTGGCAGAGGAATAAAAGTTGAGACTGGGTAAGGTAGTAAATGGCAGCAGGCTCCCTGTAAGTCCCACGTGCTCACAGCAAACTGTCCATGGGTTTCTCCACAGTTCATGGTGAGTGCCTTGAAAATGAGCTGATGAATAATGAGCATTTTGCACTGCAGTTTTTTTGCTTTTTTTTCTAGCTCTTTGCTGGCTACTGAATGAAACCTGTTGTGCTTCTTGAATTTCAAAGAGCATTCTGAGAACTGGATGTTTGCAAAATGCATCAAGATGAAAAACAAACAAACCCACCCAAAACAGACACTAATCCCCAGTAACTCCTGCCCCAAGCACATCAAAACGTAATGACAACAGTCTGTCTTAAACCTGGTCAAATGACAGTCACAATGCATCAGTCACAGTCTTCTGTAAGACTTGAGGAGAGCACAAAGCAATTTCTTTGAAGGTAGGAACCTAGATTTAAACTGGTGTAATTTGAGTGCAGGATTTGTCCCATGGACTCCAGTTCTGGCTCCCCTGGCACTTGTAAGCTTTTTATTACTAATTAAAGTTGGTAAGTAGTCCCCCTCAGGGTGTTTTGGCTCATAAATGAAGGCCAACAAAATATCTAATTTTGCTAAATAGAGTCATTTTTTATATGCCAATAGAGGGCTTTTGGTTAGATTTTGTTTTCTCTCTCCTCACTGTTATTTAGAAACTAAAGCTCCAATGTTTCCTACCAACAGCAAGAAGCAAAAGCAGCTCTTGTTTTGGTTTCCCTGCCTGTTCCCTAAGGCCAGACCTGCTCCTGTTTCCCCAGCAAGGTCCTGTGCCTGCCAGGCCCCAGTCCTGGTTCTCAGTGTTGGCTTCTGGTGGTGAGACCTGCTGGGGTCTCTGTTGGAAGAGCTGTATCCAGCACGTACAGGACCATCCAGATCCAGCGGCGTGAAGTTGTCAGCCATAAAACACAAAGTCATTAGCTTTTGTGTAGTTGTACATACCCCGTGTGTTCAGAATGCTGCTTTCTCCTTAGGCAGTTCAAACAGGTTTCCTTCCCTTCTTCAAACTAAACCTGTTACAGAGTGACGGATGGAGCAGCAGAACCAGAAGTATTTTAAAAGCACCAACAGTTACAAGCCTTTCATTGACAGGCTTTATTCTGATGATAATCATTCAGCAGAGTTGGAATTTGTAGAAGCCATTTTGACCAGCCAGCAATGTGAAGTATTTGAGGGTGAATTTCATCTCTGTAAAGACCAAAAACCATTTAAAAAGCAGACTGGAGTCTTTTGATTTACATTTCTGATATTAAACAGAGAGCCGCTCTCTGCATTTTTTGCTACAGGGCATCGCTTCATTGCTGAGAAATGGGGCTGTGGCAAGAATCCAATTTCTTAATGAACCAGCCTATCTGGAGCAAAACAGCTTTTCACACCATAATAAACAATGAACACCTTTTAGATAACAAATTCAATGGCAAAAATATTGCATTGTACGTGTCATAGGCCCATAATTTAATGGAGGCACTTGCTGCATTAGTGGTTTACATTAATTTTTAAAATTAATTTTGTTTGGCCTGCGGGGGAAATATTTTCTTTTTTGTTTCTGATATCCTGCAGCTCATTAACACTTTTTTACTGCTGCTCTACAATACTGTCTGTAATCGTCCAATTTGTAGCTAGAGGCTCATTTTTTAACTAGAGAGAGAGAAAAAAAAAACCAGCCACTTTTACTGAAATCATAAATGAAGCTTCAACCACACTGAAAAATCAGCATCTCTTACAACAGCTAGAGTGCTGTGGCTTTCTGCAGATGTATTAATTAAACCCTGGATGGGTTGTTAGCCTGTGATTTCTAGGTAGTTTTGTAGCCTGGGACAGGGAAGTTTTCATCCCATTTCAGCCTTGCAGAGACTGTCCAGAAAAGCACAGTTCTTCCCTCTGCCGTGTGAAGAGCTTGCACTGCTGGACACTTCAGGCCTTTAGCTACAGCTCTTCTATATTGTCATTTTCCTGGGAAATGTCTGATATGGATTTCAATTTAAAAAGTGATTGTGCTTATTCAGAGTTACTGAAGAGCACAAATGCATTTTTCACCTTGGAGCACTGGAATGCTGCCCTGCTCGGAAAAACGAGACGAGGAAAATCAAAGTTAAACAACTTCAGCATCAGCCCCGTCCTCTGCACCATTCACAGTTGTTAATTTAACACTGGACTGATTCTGTCTTCCTGAATCGAGTGCCATGTGGGCAGCTGCTGCAGGTTCCCAGCCTCTAATGCACACTCCAGTAGGTCTCCCCAGCTGCAGTGGGACTCAGAGCCAACCATCTCTGCAGCAAAACCCACCCTGAGCTGGGCTTTTCCACAGGGCCCTGTTGCACTGTCCTGGGCACCCCCAGCTGCTGCTGCTCAGGGGGTTTTAGCTGCTCCTTGGGTCTCTACAGAAAGGGTCCTTGAACGAGCTCCTACGTGAGGAAACGGGTACTTGGCAACACCAAGTGTTTTGCTGATACTGGTGTTGAAGACTTGAGGTCTTTAAGTGGTGTGTGCTGCAGCAGAGGCTGATGTGAGCCTGCCCTGGCAGGGGGTGCTGAGGAGGAATCACCCTGCATGACAGAGCAGAGAGGGGATCACTGTGGGTTGCAGGAGGCAGCAGGATCTTTCTGTCTCACTGTATATCCCCTATCACTGCTCTAGCTTGTTGTTCAGATTTTCAGTATCATTTCACAGCTTCTTCAACACAACTGCCCAAGTGTCAGTGGTGCAGGGCAGTGGCAGTTACCCAGTGGTGGAAAACAGGTGTTGAGCAGCATCTGCATTGCTTGACCTGCTCTGTGCTCTCAATGAAAACAATAGCTGGGAATTTGGTGTAGTTAAGCTGGTCTTTATATGTAAGTGCTGTACTGCCATGAAGAGCAAGGTGGGTTTCACTGGCATCAATGGGTTGCATTCCCCTGCCGTTAAGACTGGGCTTAGCCTGAGAGGAATGTACCAGTAACTGGGATCTTGCTTTGCTCTGTTACAGGACAGTATTTGTAGATAGGAAATTATATATAATTACAGTGGGTGAGATCATCAGTTTATAGAAATCAGCATGACTTTGCTGATGTCAGTGGAATTCTGCCAGTTTACACCAGCTGAACGAGACAAACACATGCACAGATGTCCTGAGCCTCCCAGT
This sequence comes from Corythornis vintsioides, assembly GCA_025447755.1. Lineage (NCBI taxonomy): Eukaryota > Metazoa > Chordata > Aves > Coraciiformes > Alcedinidae > Corythornis > Corythornis vintsioides. Next base: position 60,552 of record JAOEGS010017696.1, read on the forward strand.
TTACAGTGGTGGGAGTCCTGCCTGACTGCAGCTGTGAGTGGTAGGCTGGTGCTCTGTGAACAGCCACCTTCAGCTGAGCAGTTTATTGTGGCTGAAGATGAGGGAGTAGATTTACACCACTCCTAAATCCCCTTTAGCTCCAGCTTCTCTTCACTGGTGAAGCACAGCAGAAACCTGTGCAGCAGGGGTGACTTCAGCCTGGACCTCCTCTGGTAAACGACAGACCAAGGTCAGGAAGGACCAGGATGAAAATCAGACTCTTGCCTGTACTGGAAAACCCTGCCTTGAATCTGTAAATTCTCCTGCTAAATCAAGTGTGCTGCATGTAGAGCTGCTCCAGTCGAATTCTGTCACCATTTCAAGTGGAGAGAAAGGATTCATAGCTGGGGTTGATTCTTGGACCTTATGTTTTTAGCAGAGAGGAGGCCACAGGGAAGCTGCAGAACACGGAGGATCTGGTGCAAGTCTTTAGAACAATGGTGGAGAGCAGCAGGGCTGCAGCATTGAATCAACCACGGGGGCTATTGTTGTCTTTCAGAAAGACTATCTAGTGGGTTTTTTTTTTTCATGGAACTTGTAGCCATTTTTAAGCTTTCATTTTTGGTAATGTCAGACATAATCTTTTATCTGTTATCCAGTAGTGCTATTCTGACAGACATTTGCATCAAATGGGAATGTGCAGGCTGGAACTCTCTCTGGTGGGGAAACCAGCTTGATCTGAAAGGTTATTCACTCTCGCTGTGTCTCGGGGCTTTGTTCTTGATTCACACACATTTCCCCCCATCTAAATGCAGGTTTTTCTAGAGCTATTTCTTTAGAAAAACCTTCAATTCTGAGATCTGAGCTTATTCAAGTTTCTTCCTACATATCAGTCAAAATCTTGTGTTCTCTGCAAATGATGAAGCTGCTTTGAAATATTTGCTGAAGATTCTGTGTGCCTCCAGAATCCTTTCAGAACCTTTCCTACAGAGACAACATCAGCTTTCTTATTTTTAAGGAGAGGCAAGAGTGAAGGAAAGAACTTAACCAGCCATGAGCCTTTTTGCAGTTGCATCTCTATCTACCAAAAAAAAAAAAAACCCACACCAAGACCTCCGATGGGAACAATGACCTTTAAAGATGTGGGCAGAATATGAGCTGAGTGTCTGAAAGTTAGCAAAGCAGAAAAACTGCAAGTGACTAGAAATATGAAAATGTGGTTCAATATTACCTTGGTTTCATAATTCTTCACTTAGGAGGTTATTAAATGACAATATAAAAAGGTGAATAAACCTCCATTTCACATGGAGGGTTTCACTGATGGAAGAAGTAGCCTTATTCTCCATCTAATAAACCCAAACAGATCTCCTTTACAGAGCCTTTTTGCCTTCTTGGGTTATTTGGAAAGTCCTTCTCACAAGACTAACTAAGCAGGTGGGTTCACCTTTTGGTTCCAAAGGGCTGCAGTGTGGCACCCACGTGTCTTTCCAGCAAAAATTATCCCAGCCCATGTTTGGCTTGGAATGCCTGCTCATCATGGGAATTCTCTCCTCTGGGAAGGAGCACTGTGCTTAAACTGAACCATCACCACTTTGCCACATAAAAATGCATCCCTGACCATTGTGGGGTTTCTTTATTATTGCACACACCTTGTTCAGTATACTTGCTGTCATTTTCAAGTCCTGTAGAGTAGGAATGAGCAGCATTTCCTCTTGTGGAGGCTGGATATGAAATTTCCTGAATACCAAAGCAATGACATTGAGCTTATTGTGGGTGGTTTTAAGGAGTGAGGTGAAACAGGAAGGGGCAAGGAATTAGTTCTTTTGCCTTTTCTCATCCCCAAGCTTTCCCTTCTTTCTAAATGTCTTCAGCAAGGAGCAAATTTTGAACTGTAGCACTTGAGTTGTGTAGGAATCCCAGTTAGCAGCCCTGCAGCATTGGTGCTCCAACTTAGGATACAGGAGGGCTGCAAATGGTGTTTCTGAGTGTTCCTAGGTGCCATTTTGTTTGTAAGAGTAAAAATTGGTGCTTTAGGTGTGGAAGATGCTGGAGAAGATCTGATCTGGCCCTAGATGAAGCAGAATTTGGTTACCAGGTGTTGGTGTTGGCAGTACCTGTGTCATTCGGTGATCACTGAAGGAAAACAACACATTAGGTTTGGTGGGCTTGGGGATGGGCTGGAAGGAGCTGTAAGGAATCCAGAGTCACAGTTTCACTTGCTGTGGTTTAAATCTGAATTAACTCTGTCATCAGGACTACCTCAGTCCCTGTGCAGGGAACTGTCACCAGCCAGCCACCCTGGGTCCTCTACTGCCAGGCTAGGTCACATCTTTCTTCTGCTGGTTGTTGTGTTTCTCACATTTGCTTTTGCAAAGTTTTCCTTGTAACTCTGGGGGGGATTTTCTCTAAAGGAGTTTTACTTCTTTGAGGGAAAGCTGCCTGTCTCACACAGGTGCAGGGACTGAGACCTTGAGGAAACTGCTGACTCCAGGGAGATTTGCAGTGGGATTACAAGAGGCAGCTGTGCACTTTTACCCTCATTTACACTGATGGCAGCAACTGTGTCTTGTTGGCCCAGACAAAAGTGTCATCAGGGGTTGCCTGCAGCTATTTGGTGGGGTGTGTGCTGAATAACACCTCCCCTCAAGGCCAGAGACCTCCTGGGATTAGTGGGCCTGGAGTGTTCAGAGCACAGACAGCATTTCCCAGAACTGAGAGAGCAGCAAGCTGGGACACCTTCCCATCAGCAAGGTAGGATCATTCTTTTCTTCTGGGGTCCAGCAGCTCTAAGCTGTGAGAGGAGCAGATTTCCAGCACCCACTTGTGCTTTGTGCAATGCTGTGTGTTGGCAGTCAGGATTGGTGCCAGGAGAGTGCAGGATTGGGCCTGCAGCAGACCCAGGCTGGTGCTTTTCTAGGGCAAGGAGGTGAGCAGCTCTTCAGCCACTGCTGGCTCCTCACACCGTGGGTAGGAACAGAGGCATCACTTTCTGGCAATGTCTGTAGTTTCAACCTGTGGTAGTAATGATTAACTTGGAAAGTGATCAGCAGTTAGGAGCTCAGCAATAGGTGGAAGTTTGTGACTGAATGGCATTACTGCTGGTAAGAGAAAAATGTTGGAGGTGCACAGAATTCTTCAGTTTAATTAAGAGTTTGTGTAATTATGGTGTGTTTTTATCTGGTGAGGACAAGAGAACTGGAGCAGTGTCCAGCACAGTGAGAAAGTGGATGTTTTTCTGAAGGAATTAGAAGTGATGAACACAGCTGAAGGGGAGTGTGGTGAGGAATTGGATGGGCAGCTTTTCTACATGGCTCGGAGGCTGAAAACTGTGAGCCTTAAAGGGGTTTAATTTCCAGTGGCATGAGGTGAAAAGGGGTGATTAATAAAGATTAATAAAGTTTTTAGCTTTCCCTGTGTGGTGTTGGGGACAGGGGACAAAGCCTCCTGGGAGCAGTGGGGCTGCACATGGTGCCCACTGAGAGGGGTGAGCTCTGGGGAGAGGAATGGGATGGATGTGGGTCACAAACCAAAAATGAGTTGAAAGGTTGGTTTGTCTGTTATGTCCTGAAGGATATCCTGGAGCTGTGGGTGCTTGGGAACAGTCTAAACTCCTTCATCAGAAACTGGTTCTCTTATGAAACTCATCTGTAGTGTTTGAGATGTATTTAATTCTGTTTGTGGTGTGTGTAACCTCCTGTACCTTTCAACTCTCAGTGCCAAGAATCCTAGCCAAGGGTAACCACAATACCAGTAACCTCCAATTACAATGACTGACTTTTATACCTTTTTTTTTTTTTATGGTAGTATTCTACCATTCATATTGAAAGTTTTACACCTGATTGTACCATTTACAGATAAATGCTTCCTAAGCTCCTGTGGCTCTCTGCTGCTGTTGTGTTTCATGCTAGAGATGCCTTCATTTCCTTGCCTGGGTATGACATTATAAAGTGAAAATGGGAACCTGATGGGACAGAGATGATGTCTGAAGTATAAATCATTATTGCTAATGATGATGCAAAAGTGTGCACCTAATAATGTGTTGTGGAGTCTGTTCAGTCCTATTAAGCATCAAGTCTTGGCCTCTTGGGTTCAGCCTCTTGGAACAAAGTTTTAAATAACCAGCTGATGACGCAGTGTCTCAGAATAAAAAGTAAATCTGTCCTTTTAGCTTCTGCTCTACTCTGTCAAGTTTTGGTTCTTCCAGAACTGGAGCAGTGGAATTGAGTTCATTATGCAGGTGTTGCGTGCTTTACAAATGGACTGGGAGAAATAAGTACAGGTTAACCTGATTTTAATAAGGTGTAGCAACAACAAAGCCCAGGGCAATGTGTACAAAGAGAACAAAGTGAAAGGGCTTTCCCAACCTGAATACATGGGATTGAAAACTAATGTAGAAAGAACACTGTTCAGCATCAAGAAACCTGCAGGGTCAGATGTAAGGATTCATTTTCCTTGTGTATAGAAATGATAGTGCAGAAACTGCTGACTGATAAATAATATTATCCCTTTTTCTTGAAGGAAGTGTGTGGTTTAAACCCCTTTTTTTTTTTTAACTAATAAGTAGTATTGTAGGTGAAATGAGTACAGGAGGATGTCAGGATTAAACTGACCTTTTCTATCTGGACATTGTGAATGTACTCAATTGCATTGTGTTGTTGGCACCTGAAAGCTGTTCCCGAGTGACACATGTATGATGTTGGGGTTTAGGAGCTTATTAGAGTTCTTGCTCTGTAAACTCTTGTGGTCCCAGCAGAGCATAATCCAGACAAACACCAGGACAACATGGCAGCAAAAGTGAGTTTCATAATGCTCTTGAGAATTGTTGCTTTGAGTTCCCACTGGATAGGTGATGTACACTTGGTGGACTTAGAGATACATTACTCGGCGTTTTAACTATTTTATTGAAGGTCTCTTTATGCTGGAAAACCCACGTGTGCCCTGAGGGTGGGAGGGAGCCCAAGGGATCAACTGCAAAAGACATGAAGCATGGAAAATTCACAGGGCAGCTGAAGAGGTTGGGGTGGGGGGGGGGGACAGGTACATTGGAAACAGGTTCCATTCAGCTGTCTCTCTGGGATAGATGTTGGTGTTCTGTGCTGTGCAGGGATTATCAGGGAAAGTTTGGCACATAGTCTGAAGTTGCCCTTTCCTTCTTGGCTGTGTCTTGGGACACGTGGTTTTTTTTCTCAGCAACAGGGCTTTTCTTGCTATAGTACGTCCCACTTCTGTCATCTTCTTGTGTCTACCTGAATTCAGAAGGTCACCAACAGGTAGTATGCTGGGTGGTATTTCATCCCATCCATTAAATATTTAATGATGATTTGTTCCTGCCTTTTCATGTCAGTGATGGGCACTTGAAGGCAGGCACTTCAATAACAGTTTCCCTGCATCAGGAGACTGCTCAATAACATAAAACTTAAGGAAAGAGATGGGATGGTGAAGCTCTGAGTGGGTAGCATGTTTTTTCTGTGTTCATGTTGCTTTGCAGAGTCTGTGCAGTGTAGCACTTGAGGCTGTGGTCTAGTGCATAGAGAGATGTTGGGATGAAGGTTGGGCTTGATCCCAGAGCTCCTTTCCAACCATGATGATCCTATAGCTAGCTGGCTGCTTATCTTTGCTTCATCCTTTAATTAAGTGCAAAAAAAAAAAAGGCCTGTCTAAGCCATGGGAACTTTGACGGTGTAATTGCTGCTGTTTTACAATGTACAGCACTGGTGCAGATCTCTGCTAGCCTCTTATCCACCAACTGGTTTAAAACAATCTGTGTGGTGAACAGCAGGAGCTGAAAGACCAGAGCAGCTGCTGTAACCAGCAGTCTGAATTCTCCTGTCCCAACAGGAAAGGTGCAAGTCCAGAAGACCAAATAAACCTAGGGAATTGAAGAGCTAAAAGTGACCCTGGTAGCAATGCCACCTGAGCTACACTTGTCATTATGATGTCTCCTCTAAAGAGTTAACCAAGTAACCTGTGCTCCAATTGCAGCTGCTTTTGCAGACAGGAACCACACTGCTGCCATTATTGCCCTGGGATCTTCCTGCTTTGCTGCCTTTGGCCCGGGAGATGCTCCTTGGGTAACAGTACCTCTGGGCACATCATTAATCCCTTCTCAGCTAATGGTGGCAGCACTTGTTTGTGCTTCTGGGGAGGTTGTGAAGATGTGTGATGGCATTAAGCAACTCTCAGCATAGCGTAGTTGGGGTTGGCAGCACTCACACGGTGGGTCTGTCACATTAGCCTGAGTCTTGGCAGTGTGAGCTTTAACTTCTGTCCCTTGATGAGAGAATTAAAGAGCTTGTCTGGGCTCTGAGTTAAGGGCTTCTGTGTGTTGATAGGACTTGAGTTATTTAAGTTAACTTTGCAGTGAAGGCGACTCCCAAGGGACTGTCAGCTCAAGAACACCCACTAACCACAACTTGTCATGTTACTACAGAGAGAGAAATGAGCTTTTAAGTAATTAGTGCCCAAAGCATTCACTGCTTTGTAGGTCAAAACCAAAACCTTAATGCTACCAGAAAAATAATCGGAAGCCAAGATGGATTTCAGAGCATGGCTGTAATAAGTGTTCCTTGTGACACACCACTTCATAAGTAGGGAGCAGCCTTTTCCTGCAGCTGACCCACTGACAGCACAGCATCACAGCCTCGATCCACAGGGACAAGGTAAGGATGTCCACAGTGGGTCATGGCTTAATCGTGGCGTGGAAATGGCAAAACTCATTCTAGTCTGTGAGGTGTGTAAGCAGGATAGCTGGGAATCAACTGGGAAGCAGGAGGGCAACGGGAAGAGCGTGTTACTCATGCAGAAGAAAAGCTTGCTGCATGAATTTCTGTTCTTCCATGAATGTATGCACAGAGAGCCTCTCGGGAAAGACACTTGGGCACAAAACACATGCAGGGTCTGTAGTGCCCTTTGGCTTACGGTGGGTGTGTGCAGGCAGGATTCCACTTCTCATCCACAGTCTCCAGCACGAGTGCAAAGGTAATAGTGGAGTTTCCTCTTCAGGCACTTCAGAGGGTCCAGAGTATCTCTTTTGGAAGTGGTTGTAAGCGTGTGTACACGAGTGGAACATTCCTCTTGCCATCACTTCAAAGTTTGAGGATTAATTAAGGCATTTTAATCGTACACTCTTGTGTATGGTTAAAACCCAAGGACGAAAGGAGGAGGGAGGGAGTCATGTATTCAGCATGTTCAACCTCCTCCACACTGCTGTGTGTCCTGGTAAAGATGAGGAGCAGAGTTAATTTTTACAATATATTTTACAATAGCAATGTTCACTGTCATGCGAGTTGCCTGAGGCTCGTGCCAGTCTTGGTGAGAAAGAAACTCATGTAATGTAGATTATTTTTTCATCACGCAAGAGGAAAAGCACTGAGTTGTGTTTCTCTACCAGAATTTCCTGGGGTCTGAAACTTCCCTTTTACAGGTTGGGGTTGATTCTTGAATGTCTTGTGAGCAGTAAGAAGATTCATAAAAATGAAATTATACAAAGATCTTTCTAAGGCAATATTTGTCAGATGAGCTGAGGAGAGGGAGAGTGTTCAAGGGAAGGTGGTGACAAGAGAGGTGAGACAAAATCCTCCAAGAAAATGTGTTTGGTGGTATCTGCTGACCATGAAATTCAGAAGTAGGAGGAATTTTTATGTATATGTGAATAAACAATTGGCTTGTGGGGTTGTTGTTGGGGTTTTTTTTTGGGGGGGGGGAGGGGGGGGTTGTGTGTGTTTTGTTTGCTGTTGCTGTTTTTTGGTTTGGCTTGTTGTTGGCTTTTGTGTTTTGGATTTGTGGCTTTGTTTTTTTATGTGATGCTGTTTCTGGAATAGCAGGCAAATGGACATAACCACCACCTAAGTTAGCAAGTATACTTGTAGGTGTACAATCCAAACTGCTTTTCACCTTTACCTGAAGATCTCCAAGCACTTTTGAGCTCCTCTATTCTGTTAGATCAGAAAGCCAATTCCAGTCATTACAGAGAGGAGTGGTCTGAAGCACTGTCAGCTGCAATGCCAGGGCCACTGGATGAGATAAAGATGGAATAAGCAACTGATGCTGAGACCTCTCAGCATTATATTGCTACTCTCTCCACGTCAAGATGCCCTTCACTTGCTGCAGGATGAGTTCAGAATTGATTTTTGAGTAAAAGACTATCCCTTTCTTGACTTTTTTCTCTTTAAACCATTTAACTCTATATAAATAAAGCCCAGGAATGGCACAAGGCAACTCAATTCATTCTGATCTTGGTCTGCTGGCTGCAGGGTGGAAATCTCTGCCTTCATCTCCAGCTCTCATCTAAGAAAGATCCCGATATTTTCTGTCTACATTAATTTCAACTATAGAAATGCTAAACAGTAGTGAAACTTTGAGCTGCCATCTATTGTCTCTACTTGTAAAGGGACTATTCTAAGAGTCTTTTTGTACCATCTTCATTTTGAAACCATCCTTGGAGTATAATGAAGGTTGTTTGAAGAGAAACCTCTCATATCTGTGAACAAGATAGAACCTTCAACTTTTAATTGGTTTATCCTGCTGTAAGCCAAGCAGAAATTCTGGAAGTGGTCTTGCAGCTCATGTTCTGCAGGTTTTGCTCAATGAGTGAGTCCTGGCATTCATTACAGGAATCTCTCCTGCTCCCACTCTTTCCTCCCCCCCCATCCCTTGTGCTGACCCCTAATCCCAACAAAATGAAGATCTGGTTGTCATATGGATTGCAAAGCCTTCCTCTTGCATCACAAACAATATAGATCAAAAGCACCTCATTTAAAAACAGATGTTTTCTGGCAGCAATTAATAGAGTTTCTCCCCCCACCTCCTTTGTGTTTTGGTTTGGTTTGGGTTTTCTTCCTAGAAGAACCTTGTATCTCGGAATCATCTGCTTCAGTGTTAGCTTAACGGAGTCAATTTAGGCACTGAGACAACTGGATGAACTGGTTCATTTGAAACATGAAGCTGATTTGAATTTTCAAGCCAAGCTCAAAACAAAGCCATTTAGATTTCCATTCATATGCTCACTTGTTTGGACTTAAAAGAAAAGTCCTGTGTGGATAACCATGTTCCCAAATACCTTTCTGAAGGAAGCACTCCAGCAGAACCCACGGGGTGCTGAGCACTTGTGGCCTCTCATGTTGCTGGTGCCTTCTGAATTTCAGAGCCTGTCTGGATACTCTTTGAAAATCTCAGTACTAGGTCTTTTATTTAACAGTTCTTTCAAAGAGTGAGTTTTTTGTTGTGTGGTTTGGGTTTTTTTTCTGTTTATTTGGCCAAAATGTTCCCCTTCTTTACTCTTCCACTCTTAAGTGTTTTACAGTTCAGCTTTCTCCTTCTGTGTTGGAATTGGCTGCATTTTACTGAGGCTTCAAATAGAGAGGATTTGAGCCTATAAATCCTTACTCTGTGTGAGTCCTTATTTTCACTAATAGCCCTGCTGAAGTCATCAAGACTGTTTACATGAATAGGATCAGGAGTAATTCTAGTTGGGTCTAATTAGTTACACCAATTTAAGTGAAAGCAGAATCAATCCATTGTTTTGCAGAGTACGTTAGGGTGCAATATGCTAACACAGAATATAAACCCACTTTATTGCATATAGCTGCGTGGTTAAAGGACATTGTTGTCTGGCATTTTTCACAAAGAACGATCATTAGCACGAGTTGGAAAAATAGAGGGTTTGGGGCTGCGTTTTCCCTGCAATTTAATATTACTCGGTATTGGTTAAAAATAAATTGTTACAGACTCCCTTTGAATTCCTTTAGGGTAAATATTTATCACATGTAACGTTTCCTCAATATTCTGCGTTTTCAATACAATTAGCTTCACTGTAGGTTATTTACTCCAAGTTAAAATTCAAGGAAAAGCCTCCGAGTGTATTTTTGAGCTGAGCTATTCATCACAAGTCCAACACTGTTTTGTTCAAAGTGAACCAAAAGCTGTGGGAGATTTTTCGAAGCAGGGGAACGGCGCTTGCGAGATACATAAAACTAATGGGGTACACAAAGTGCCTTGGTTTTATTCCTTTCCGTGGGGGGTGTTCCAAATACTCATTAGTTTGTCCAAAATGGGATCTTAGCAGGGAGATGGTAACGGGAGGAGAGCACGGCTCTAGGAATTCCCAGCAGAAGTCCTGCAGTGGTCTGGAGCTGTTTCAGGTGTTGCCCATGTCAGCTCTCTGGGAGCAGCCATGGCCAGGAGGTGGTGAGGAGAACCTGATGGGTGATGACGATGACGGTGGTGAGCTGTACTGGGCTGAGGTCGGGGTGTGCCACGTGCAACACCATGGTCTTGAGACCCTGAGAGTCATTTCAGTTGTGAAATAACCCTGAGCTGCAGACACAGCTCACTGGGCACTGGAAATGGTTCCAAGGGTACAGCGGTTATAATTCGGCAGCTTTAACGTGTCCTTGGGCTCTTCTCTGGAGTTGGGTTTTTTAAACTTCTTAGTGAAGCTGCTTTATTTTACAGACCTGATCCTGTTTGGTAAATCCTATTTAATCACAAGCTTTACATGTTCCCAAATCAGAAGACTTACAGACAGTGAATTTTCTTTGAAATTGGGGTCAGGCTCTTTCCTCCAAATGTGGTGAAGGATGTTTCAGTCTGGTTGCCTTTCCGTGTTATAATCTACCAGTTGTGAAGTTTGTGCAAGAGGTTCCTGCCTTTCCTGTGTGTAGTTAATGACCTTACTGTGTCTTATTCTCTGTACTGGCTTAGTAAGTGAGGCAAGATAGAGTGGAAGATGACAAAAACAAGGATAATTGAACTGAACTGATGGAAGTTCATGAGGGAAGGGGTAGAATCCTTGGGTAACTGTAGGAGACCTTGTGACAGGGATGGCACTTCTTGGTGACATTTTCAAAGGCCATGTTCTAATCACTGAGATTTATAACTAAATTTTAGTATGCTCCTGGACTTAAGACCAAGATACTTTAGAGCCCAGTGCGGCCTTTGAATCACACTAGTATCAGTTGGCTGTTTTTCATTTTGCCTGCATAGACCTTAACATCTCCATATAGAGCATCTGCTGGGACGGTTTGTGATCCACACCCAGCTCTTTGAAACTGAACACTGCAGCAAAGAGATTAATTTCAGCTTCACCTGACAATAACGTGACTTGTGCTGGAGTGAAAGCTGGAGAGGGTGAAGTCTCCTGTTACTTGCTTTCAGGAGGGACAGGCCTAAACATTGAAATGTTCTTAACAATTTGGGATATTTTAAAGCTTTCTAAAAGCTTTCTTTTTTCTTTTCTTTTTTTTTTTTCCCCTTCTCTCCTAAAAGATGTTTCATTATAATAAACTTCAAAGAGTACATTTGATCTGCTGGTATGTTTTTGGCTTTATCCACCAGGAGTTCACTTAAGCCAAGCGGTGAAACAATAATGTATGTTGTACAGCTGAAATGAAAATTAACCTAATGTACAGTATTTGCTACATTGCACAGCTGAAATGAACTCCTGGTGGACAGTGAAAAACATGCTGGCAGATCAAATACACCTTTTGAAGTTTATTATAATAAAATGAAATAAAGCTGCCAAGGGAAGTATTTACAAAAAAAAAAAAAAGTTTAGGAGGCTACAGCTGTTGTACACTCTTTTTTTATTTATTTTTTCCATTTCAATTTATGTTTACAAAGGTCTTGATCCAGAGCCTGCTGAAGTCACTGTGACTCTGCCCATTAGCCCTGTTGGACCCTGGTGTTAGACTGCTGGGCCCAGGGTGGCCACCTTCTGCTGAGAGCCATGTGCTTCAGTGGAAGCTTTAATGACTTCATTAGGGCATTTTCCTGTGGATGGCCTGAATGAGCCACCAGAACCTGATGTGCTGCTGAGAGGTAGTTTTCTTGGAAGGGTTCCTCTCATAGAGAATAGTAGTATCATTATTTTCAGTCCAGCAGCATTTCGTTCCCTCTAAACAAAGCCTTCTCCTCCATCCTTTCCTCCTGATAAATACAATCATAGTAGTCCTGTTTTTAATCAGGAGATTAGGAGTGTCTGGTGACTTTGGCTGGCATTGTAAACCCTCTTTGCTATGGAGGATTAAGCTCTGCAGAGATTAGCCCATTTCCATCAGCAAAAATACATTTAATTTTTTCATGACATCAGTAGATTACATAAAATTGCCTATTTGGAGACCTCCTTCTCTTTTTCCCTGGAAGGTGATTAGCATGTTCTGAGATGTTAAACAGCACCAGTCCCAATACAGCCCACTGAAGGACACCACTTGTCACTGGTCTCTGCTTGGATGTCGAGCCATTGACAGTGACTCTTGAGTGCTAATCCAGCCAATTCCTTAGGCACTGAGCTGTCCATCTCTCAAATCCATGTCTCCAATTCAGAGAAGGATGTTGTGCAGGGTGGTGTCAAATGATTTGCACAAGTTAGATGTAGATGATGTCAGTTGCTCTTACCTTCCAGCACTGTAACCCCATCACAGAAGCCACAGTTTGCCCTTAGTGAAGCCGTGTTGACTGTCACCAGTCACCTTCTTATTTTCCATGTGCCTTAGCACAGTTTCCAGGGGGATCCAGAAGCATCAGTCATACTACAAAGAGCATAAATAAACTGCTTGGCATTGCTCACTCTGGCCTCCCACAGCAGTTTCAAAGGATCAAATTGGATTTGGTAAGAGCTTTCCAGTGACACTGGTGTCATTTCCTCCGTCCAGCATTATGCCATTTAGGAGACTAGAGTAACTCCAGAATCAAATTAACATTGTCTTCCCTTGGTTAAGGAGAATAGAACAAGCCCTGTGTACTGATACATGTCCTGTATGAATCTGGTAGATCTGATGTTGTATCTAGTAGTTTACTTTGACAGAAAGAGGTTGTTTTGACATGACCCAGCAGTAGGGCATGATGAATCCCATCAGGCTGGTCTGGACAGCAGATCTCACCAGTCCCATTGCACACAAGCATCTGCAGGTGGCCTGTGGGTCACTCAAGGGCAATCAGGCATCCAGTCCAGCCTGAATTCCCCCTGAGGTTTCCTATGTAAGACTTGTTGCATGAACTTCTGGAACTCTCATCCTTCACAATGTACTGAGTGTTGCTGCTGGGCCTCCTAAGACCTCAGTCTTGTTTGCTTTGGTGCTTCCTAATGGAGAAAGAAAGAATCTAAGCAGACACCCCTACTATCAGAGTGTCTTTGTGCAGGACATGGAGTGTATCTAATGTACATCCTGTATAGACTATATATATATATATATATATATATATCAGTATGTGAGTATGCATCTAATTTCCATGTCCAATGCAGCTGTTCTTCATAAGGCTCAGAAGAAGAAGAAGGAGGAGGAGATGAGGGATTTCAGTGGCTCTGTTTGCAGAGGGCTGGTTTGAGTGTGGGACCTTGACCTGTGGCTGGGTCAGAAATTGAGCCCAGATCTTCTGTCTCGGTCTGGTGTCTGAACAGGGCACTGCCTTGTGCAGGTTCAGCTCTTTTGTTTTGGTATTACAGAACTGTGTCCTGATCCTGTAAACCCTTCCATGGGGGGGGGGGGGGGGGGGGGGGGGTAATCTGTATTTATGGGATTAGTCTCTTTGAAAGCTCTCCTGTGTAAATAAAGTGCATTTGCAAGAGTGAAGCTTTAGCAGCGTTTCAGCTCTGTATGCAGGAGAGGTGCAATGCTGGAGCAGACCAGGACCCTCTGGATTTTGCCCAATATTTTTTTTCTCTGTCAGCCCCTGATGTTAATGGGTGGCAAACCAGGAATTATGCAGATCCTAAATTGTATTTGTTTGACAGATCAGGCATTGTCTGTGCGCTCCCCTCCCCTTCTCCTGGAGCAGTGGGCATTCCCCACAGAAAGTGAAAACTGAATGAACTGATTGCTTAACCTCTCCTGACTCTACCCTGGTGGTAGATCATTAATGGTGTAGAAAACGAGGGCCAGGGCTGGCAGCACAGGGTGGGGTGTGTGTGCATCTTTAAGAGATTTATGTGGAGGTCTGAGATGAGGAGACAGCACCGTGGTACATCATCATGCAGGAGACATCAGAGACGTTCTTCTTCGCTTGGATGCATTATCATAAAAAGTGATTTAGACTAGAGCTGATTGATGCAAATGGTCCTCTGTTCTTTCCTATCATTAGCGGCCTCTTTCAGTGGCCAGAGGCAGTGATTAAAGCTGTCATTTGGAGCTGCTCATTAAAGACAAGCACCCGAGTAGCAGGAGGAAAAAAAGGTTGAAGAAGCATGATTTCCCCCACCCCCTCTCCATCCTTTAAAAAATAAAAAGCCAGCATTATCCTTTTTCCCGTTCTGGCTCTCCAGGAAAAGTCTCAATTTAATGTGAGTGAGAATGCAGGTGGTTTAAAAACTAAAATCCAAACCACATTATTGTCACTTAATATTTTGAGGACAGCAGAGTGTTCAGATGGTTGTTATCAGGGTATTACCGGGTGCGTTTGTTGTGAAGTAACCTGATGAAATATGAAATGGTCTTATTGCCACACCAACATTGTACAGCACTGCAGTGACTGTTCATTTTGGGGCTGCTTGAGAAGAGACAGATGTGGAGATGCTGGATGGTGATTAGATTTGACACGCTTTATCAGAACAGATTTGCCTCTTCAGACTTGAAATTCTTCAGGGCAAGGACTTTGTTTCACTAGAGAGCCGTATGGAGTGTCACACAACAGAGCCATGGTCTTGAGTGGGACTCCTGGATGTTATTGTACCACAAATGAGAAATCCAGGCAAACGGTTGTTAAATACAAGTTGTGTTTTTGTGTAACCACAGGCTGTGCGAGTCACAGGACTCCAGGATGTCAGGGGCTGGAAGGGACTCTGTAGATCTTCAAGTCCAACCCCCCTGCCAGAGCAGGCCCATGGAATAGAATCTCATCCAGCACAGGGCACACAGGAACCAGCCAGGGGGGGCTGGAAACTCTCCAGAGAAGGAGACTCCACAGCCTTTCTGGGGAGCCTGTTCTAGGCTCTGGGACCCTCACAGGGAAGAAGTTCCTCCTCATGATGAGGTGGAACCTCCTGTGCTCCAGCTTCCATCCATTGCCCCTCGTCCTGTCCCAGGGCACAAGTGAGCAGAGGCTGCCCCTCCTCCTGACACCCAGCCCTCAGCTCTGGATAACCATGGATTCCATCCCCTCTCAGGCTGCTCTGCTCCAGACTGAAGAACCTCATCCATGGGACAGCCCACAGAGTAGTCACAAAGCTGAGGATCCAGGGATTGTCCAGGGAATCCTGTGGGTCTTGGGCTGGTGGCTCTGTGGTTGTGGGCACTGTGATGGTGCAAGGCGGGGCAGTGACATGCTCGACAAGGGGACAGAAAGGCAGGGATTGGAACCAACCAAACCTGCTTAGAAGCCACCCAGCCCCTGGCTGGGCAGGAGCAGCTGTAGGGATGTTCACTCTGTGCCACTCGTGGCCTGCTCCCCCTGTGGGCAGGTTCACTCTGTGCCACTCACAGCCTGCTCCCCCTGTGGGCAGGTTCACTCTGTGCCACGCGCGGCCTGCTCCCCGTGTGGGCAGGTTCACTGTGCCACTCGTAGCCTGCTCCCCCTGTGGGCAGGTTCACTCTGTGCCACTCGTGGCCTGCTCCCCACATGGGCAGATTCACTCTGTGCCACTCGTGTCCTCCTCCCACACTGCTGCTGTAGCAATTACTGGACTTGCAGAGAGGTCACCCCCCGAAGCCGGGTAAGCGCTTTCGGACCAGCCTCGTAGGAGACGCTGAGGAACGACTGAGGGGAAGTTCTGATGATAGTGAAGGAGCAATTTAGCATATTAGGGGAAATATGTCAAACCAAGCTGATTGCTATAAATACAGCCTTCTTATTTCAGAATCTGGCTGTGCCCCAAGGATTTTCCAATGAAATTATGGAAGTGCAGCTTGCTTATTACTCGCTGACTTTCACATCATTGTGCGTTCTTTTTCGGTCATGTGCTTAACGCTCTCTAATTGGTACCTTTCCCAACATGCTCATTTTTCTTTTAGCAATCCCATGTGAGACAGAAGAGACAATGTTGTGACTCTGAGGGGGGTGATGGCTTCCTTAAATCTGATGTTTCTTCAAGAGAACCGTTTGCTTAGAGATTTCTTGGCTGGCACAGGTTGCAGGGTGTTGGTGGAGGGGCTGTAAAGGGACTAAAGGTCTTCGGGGAGCCCGAGATGTTTGGGGGAGCAAAGGGGAGCATTTGCTGGGCCGGTGTCAGGGAGTGGCTTGGGACAGAGGAGGCAGTAGAGGCAAGAAGCAGCTCGCTGAAGGTAGCTGGTAACAGCTAATTTGGGAATTGTCTGTGATTTTAACAGCTAGTTTTTCCAAACTGGGCCAAATTGCTTCCAACAGAGCCTACTTCTGCTTGTCTACTCAAGTGTGATCCTACTCTCATAGCAGTCATTACGTATTATACATTAGATACATTATATTTTAATGTGTATCTGCCTAATACTCAAATAATCCTTATTGTACTGACTATAGTAATAAATTTGCTGCTGTTGTGGTACCAGAGTATAGGAGCATTTCACGTGGCGAGTCATTCAGGTTTTGGTAATTGATCTGAACAACAATCAAGGCTTAAAGACAAGTATTTTGATTTGAGAAGCTGCTCTTCTGCTTATCTCCTAAAATTCTCTTTGAGCAGCCAAGGCACTTGATACGAAGGAGGAGAAAGGTAATTGTGTCAACAGAATTAAACATTATTATAATTTTGGACCATTTTCTCCTCCATATAAAGTTGCCAACAATTAGAACGTAAAACCATTTCTTATTTCAGTTTTCCTGTATAGAATCTTAGAATCAGTGTGGTTCAAAGAGGTCTTTAAGATCTTCAAGATCGCCCATTAACTGTTTGAATTTGTCTTTCCTCCTCCTCCTTTCTCGTTGCTGGTGATCAGCTCAGTGCAGCTACAGCTCTGCTCTGGAGGTGGGACACAGCCTGTCCTCCAGGAAGGCCACGTGGGTGATTGATGGTGAACCTGGTTCTCGCCAGGACCATGTTGTGTGGGGTAGGGGTGTGACATGCACAACCAGAGCAGCTCGTGTCATGTGCAGCAGAGGTGCTTCATTTGGGTATTCTCACCAGAGAAAACCCTCATGGGCTGAGAGTCTCACTGACAATGTCTCCTATCATTATTTTTGCAACAATAAGCTTCAATGGAATTACTTTCTCAGGATAACAAAGGAGCAATACTAGTGAGAACAGGTTAAGAGGCAGGAGAGGGTAATGGAAGTGTTTGTGTGTTTTGGAGGGGTACAAGTTGCTCAATGTCTTCACAGTTGGCTTTGTGTGATCTTTCTGACTGTTGTGTTCAGAGTGGGCTGCATGGCAGGGCTGTCAGTAAATGATGGGAGTATTGATTATCTTAGATTCTATTTAATACTGTACGTATATATGACTCTGCAGCAGGGTTGGTCTCCACCTTGCAAAGCTTCAATTTAGTGCTCTTGTAAGTATTGCTGTCAGCCCCAGAGCCAGGCTGGAGCTCTGCAGGAGCTTACTGGCTTTGAAGTTAGTCCCAGGGAAAACAGCAGTTTGGCCCTTTGCTGGCCTGGCTTCAGCTCAGGAGCTCAGAAGACACCAGTTCAGGCACAAAGGGCAGAGAGCAGGGTTGAACAAGTGTGAAAGTAATTTAAAATTTCATTTTGTTTCATGTGGTTTTTTTGCCAGAGAACAACTTAACTACTCGTGGGTCAAGAGAGCGTTTTGAAACTATTGATTAATATTGTTAATAAAATAGAGTTGCTAAATGAGTCTCGGGTTAGGAGAACAAGATATAGATGTGCACATACATCATAAAATGGAGGTATATTATTTTATTATGGCTTATGTACGTGTAGCCTGAGTATTCTTTGTTTCCTGTCTCAATATAGTTGTGTATAGAAAACCTGCACCTTCAGAGAGCCACAGCGATGTAAAAACTTCTGGATCCCAATCCATGAAGTTATTCTCTGTTGTTGTCAAAAAATTACATTCACGTTTTCTTCCTGCTGGAGAAGTTGCAATGATTTGGGGGTAAATTAAAAATACAATCCAATCATTTCCTTGTAAAACCTGGAGCTGACATTAGCCTTTAGTTATGACATTGCAATTATCTCCATAGCAACCCGGTGTGATGTGACAGCCACGATGACTGCAGGTTCACGTGCTCTTGAACTGGACCCGAGGGAGCTGCTTTCTTGCCTGAGATATTTTTGCTTTTTCTCCTTTCTTACAGTAGTTCTGTGCCATTGTAATGTTGCTGCAACCAGCCTAGGCCCAGTACACCTATTCAAAGAGCAGAGAGTGAGATTTTTTTGTGCATTTATAGGAGTCTTTGGAGCATATCAAGGAGTAATATCTTATATAATGTCTTCCATTAATAAATAATTTTGAGAAAACTCCTACATGACTATAGTACTTTCAGGCCATTATGCACAGGAATATGTTATCAGTGTAGACTGCACCTTTGTTAGCTGTAAAGCCTGTTCTTTAGTCAAACACGTTTTGTGTCTCCCTGAAGCCTGGCAGGATACCAGCCTGAGCAAAGCTAAGAGAAAAAGAGGCTTATTGCAGATTGAAATGCTTGAAAAGTCTAAAAAAGGAACAAGCCAAAACCTGTTACTAGTTTTAGACTGGACTGTGTTTTATAGGTCTTAATTCCTTGTTCTGTCCTCAGATTCCTCAAGGATAGTCTCTGTCTTTCCTAGAATGACCTCTCTGCGGTGTTTTCATTGCCAGTCATGTGTCGAGTTTGTGATATGTAACTGCCCCTTCAAATTGAGGATGCACTGCAAGATTTCCCCTTCAGAGACCATGGCAGTGTGACTGAGCTGAACCCATCATCTGTTTGAACATCTCCACCTTCAGGGAACTGGAGAGGCCAGCTGGCACATGGAGGCTGAGGCAATTCACTATCAGCAGTGCATTTCCAGCTCTGACTGTCACCACAAATGGCAGGACTCAAACCTGTAGCACTCTCAATGCAGAAATGACTTCTCAGTACTTGCTCAAGGCATTGTGTCATAAACACATTGCCAAGCAAGCCTATAACTTATTAGGTAAACTCCCAGATGACTCTTATTCCCTTGGTGCAATCGTGGATTGAATGGTCGTGGAGTCAGGTGCCACCAACCTTAATACTTCTGCAGCTAACTGGACACTGCTTTATGTACCCGTTAGGCCAGCAGGGTGGAAACCTGTCCCACAATCCCCTAAAAGTGATAGGTTTATATATAAATATCTCTCTCTCTCCAATATGTCATTGCTATCACCTTTTAAGAGAAGAACTTGTTTTCTGCAGGCATCAAGACTAAGATGTATTTCACCACCCTGATGTGTAGCGAGTTGGGTGATTAAATTCCTGTGTGGTGAGATAAGACAGCCCCTGAAGGATTTATGTCCCTGGTGCTCTCTAGGCAATGAATCTGCTTTTTTTGTAATCTTGGTGAACTGTCCTGAAGGTGTCTGAGGGCTTGTGGGGGGATTTTCTTTTTGTTGTTTTCTGGCTTTTGTACCACGTAGCCCCCAAATCGGGTATTTTTGAGTGTTCTGGCCCAGGAGGGTAGGATGAAAGGAGGCAGGGTACCCTGTTATGCTGGATGATGGGAGGGAGGGTTGCTGTGCAGAGCTCAGGGGCAAACAGGAGTTGTGTAGGCAGTGCTGCCTGTGGGTACCAGAGGGCAGGAGTGAGACTGCAGAGAAGTTGGCTGCTGTGGGCATCCTCGGGGTACTAACCCTGTCCTCCAGCAGCTGGACTGCTTACCCTGCCTCCTGCCTTTGTTCTGCCTCTTCTAATGCCTGTGGTGTCCTGCCTGGCACTCGCCCATCACAGGGTCCCAGGGCAGAGCTCGGGTGCAGGGAGGCACCTCTGAAGGGTGCTGGGTCTTTCCTTGCTTCGTGTGAAGCAGAAAGAGTCAACTCGGGTTCTCCTGGTGCATGACAAAGCTGCCTTTGATGTGCAAGAGCAGCTCTCTCCAGCCCCCCGGTTGTGTTCATCTGCTGAGACATCACAAGATCAGCTCCTGATGTGCAGGCTACGGGAAAACGCAGAGCAATGAGGCCCTAGCCAAGCAGCAGGGAGGGATGCAGAGAAACCACCAAGGTTTGGGAAGATACTGGGTCAACATACCCAGAAGAGCAAGAATTTAGGCACTGTGGCATTCCACGGGGTTCAATCCACAGGGAACTCAAAGCTCGACTTTATCATTGCACTTGTAAAATATTTTACTTTTCATGAGATCTCTCTGAATAGCTGTTTTGCTGCTGGTTTTCTTCTAGGCTCTGTTATCCAGTCTTTATGCATTATTTCTTCCCTTTTTTTTTTTCTGAAAATGAAAAAGTGACACCTTACCCTCCGCAAAGCAAAATTGATCGTTCTCAGTACTGACAGTTGGTGTTTGCAAAATATCTCCATTTAAAAGGTTTGACTTTCCACCTGAGACCTCCAGTAAATCTATCCGCTGCAACAACCAGAGCTAAAAAAATCTCTGAAAGGAACTAAAATTCCCATGTAAACATGATTGAAGCATCCTTTTACCTGCATCCTTGGCACTGCTTTTTTTCTGAGGATGATTCTAGTTAAAGGATGGGAGTTTATTTCTTTTTTTTTTTTTTTTTTTTTAGTATGTTGGTTATTTTTTTGTTGTTTTGTTTCATTGTGGTTTTTTGTTTGTTTCTGGTCTTTGTTGGTTTATTTTTTGTTCATTTGGTTTTTGTTTGTTTCCTCCCCCTTCAGCTTATCTGGAATGATCTGTGGCTTTCAAGATGCCACCCGCTAAAGGTCTGTCCCCACAATCATTGCTGGAGTTGGGGTTGCAGGGGGACTATTCAAAGTCCTGCTACATGCAGCTATGTAGGCTTGACTCCAAATCTGCTGAGGTGTCACTGGAAAACCTCCTGTGCTTACAATGGGGCCTTAAATTCCTGCAGATCAGCTTTTCCAGCCTCTGCCACGCTGCAGAATGGCTCCTCAACTGGGGGGTTCCAAAGCAGCATCTCCCGTGCTCTTAGTACACTCTGACTGGCTAGAGAGCTATTTAGGTTGGCTTAAGGTTTTAGTTTCTGTATTAATTCTCTCCTGACCCTCGTTAGCCAAAAGGAAAAAACAATTCTGAAAGGGTTTGATTTCCTAATATTGTATCTTCAGTATCTGCAATGCCTGTTGTGGCCTATTAAGAATTAAAGTGAGATCACTAAACTCATTTCGTTTATGCCTTGGGCCTCATTCAGCCCCTGCTTTCCCAGCAAGGGAAGGCCTCTGGATTAACGTTTCACCCAGCTCGATGGAGTGGGTTTCATCTCTCCTAATGCCTTTGGCATTAAGGAAAAAAAAGAAAGGAGAGGGGGGGAAAAAAAAACCCCAACTCAAGAGGACTATGCTTTGACTGCACCAGAGCATTTTGTTAGTGCTCTGGCAGTGCCTTTATTGGGATTATTTTGTAGTGTGCTGGGATTTATCCCCCTTCCAGTGGGAGGGGAGGAGTGGCAGGAATGCTTATTGCATCTTTATAGCGTTAAGCAGTTTGCCTGACCACAATTTTTTTTTTTTTCCCTTTTTTTAAGGGATTTGGGTGTCTGTCTTGGAAAGGCAGCCTGGTCTTCCCTGGCTGTGGCCAGCAGCATTAGCTGCTGTCAGACAAATGACAGTGTGGGTGAAGCTGTGATACCGACATGTGCGACTTGATCTTTTTTAATGGGGGCACCACAGGGGTTTCTGACTGCCCCACTGAGCTTAATGTTCTGTAAGGAAAAACAGACACAGAACTGAAGGACATTTCTAATGGGCTGCCTGCTTAACCCTTTGGTGGCTGCCTTCCCAGATCCACTGTGTGTTTCTTCTTCTTTAGGGCAAGTGTTTAAGGAAGCTCACGGGAGCTGACTTTCACTTATCCTCCCTCTGCTGTGATACCTGGGAAAGCATCATTCTGGGGCTGTCCTTCCTCCCCCTCCTCTTCTCCTCAGCTCATCATTAAACCAAATGGTTGCAAACTCACTGGTGAAAGGAGCTCTGTAATTATAACAACAAAATAGCTTGTAAATTGGAGTTGTCGACTTCTTTATATTAACAACAGCTTTAGGTACAAGTGTGGCTATTTATTTTGACCTTTCATAATAATTAGCTTCCTAGGGATAAAGAATTCGACATCTATGAATTCAGCAATGCAAACAGCAAAGGTGAAGACCCTTCTGGAAAGTGGGGAATTCTGCAGAAATTATTTCTTTTTGTGGTTTATCTTCTTTGTGCATGTGATCCTGTCCTTATTTTACTTCATTAACAACCTCTAAAATCTAAGCGCTCAAACTGCAATACCCACAGATTTCAGTAGGTAATTTTTCCCTTATTTTCTCTATATTTTCCTTATTTTTCTCTATATTTTCTTACCATCTCAGAGTATTGTTCAGAAGGGTGTGTGAGGCTCTGGAGACAGAGCATTAACAGCTGCCCTTTTGCAGACATAGAAAGCCAACCTTGCAACAACCACCAATTGAAAGGTTAGCTTCTTGTGCTTAAAGCCTCAGCCTCAATCAATGCCAGGTACACTCAGGCACCTTGGTTACCCAGTCCCAGTTATTTTGTTCCCAGTCACTGTTATTTTATCCCACACTCCTTTTTCCTGTGCCTCAGTTTTCAGTAAGTTGCTGGTCTGTAAGCAAGGAGTGCAGGAAGCGTGTGGCATGCCCATGAAGCCTTTCCTGGGATAGCTTATTGCAGTTTCCATTTATTATTAATTGTCATTAGCACTGAAAAGCTCTTAGCATCTTGTTTACATCAGGCAGCTCATACTGAGGACTCCTCTCTAGCTCTTGAGATAGTGGAGTTGTAAATAGAACTTAAAAAGTAATAAACCCTTTATTTACTTCTCTGTGCCACTTAGAGAGACAACTGAACAATGGGGTTTCTTTCACAAAATGCATGATTTTGAGTTCCTCTGGTTACATTCTGTACCAAAACCTCAGAGGAGAATATTGCCACCCCTTGGCAGACTCTCATGAGGGACAGATAAGGGCCAGGAAATTCCATATTCTTTCCCCACCCACCCCATAAATCACCCCACACTTAGAACTCATCCATCCTCAGAGGTCATGTAGCTGCTTCTCCAGCAAAGCACAGAGGAGTGTTGGTTTTGTGCTGTTGCTTTGGCTACAAGGGGACAGATGGACCTGCTTAGCCTGCTGCCTGGTTTTGAACAGACCTGAACTGGTGGAGTTCAATTGCACTTTTGGAGGGACAGTGCTACCCAGGGTACCACTGCAGTTGCCTTGCAGGGGTTTGGTTGTTCTTTTCCCTCACTATCCATGTAGATCTTTGAGTTTCTGGTTTTGTGAGCCCATTACAAGTTGTGTGTTTGGGTGTGCAATGGACTGACATGGTAAGGGAATTGCTCAAGAGAAGCTTTAGGTGGGATCATTCCTTGAGTCTCACTCTGGGTTTTACTGAGGGAACTGTGCAGGAGGACACAGCTTTGCACCAGAAAAACAACAAAAAAAAGCCTTTAAACATTCAGTTAGATCTACTTCTGCAGCATGTTGGAGAGGTAAATCATGGCACAGGGAAGACTTCAGCACCAATTCTGTATAAATCAGAGTTACGTATTTAGAATCATGGAATGGTCAGGGTTGGAAGGGACCTTAAAGCTCATCCAGTTCCAACCCCCCTGCCAAGGGCAAGGACACCTCCCACTAGAGCAGGTTGCTCAGAGCCCCATCCAGCCTGGCCTTCAACACTGCCAAGGATGGGGCTTCCCCCACCTTTCTGGGCACCCTGTGCCAGGGTCTCATACCCTCTGGGTAAGAAATTCTTCCTCATGTCTGATCTGAATCCACCAAGCTCTAGTTTTGATCCATTCTCTCCAGTTCTATCACTGCCCACCAGCCTAAAAAGTCCCTCCCAGCTTTCCTGGAGCCCCTTCAGATCCTGGGAGCCCCAAAAAAGGTCTCCCTGGAGCCTTCTCCAGACAGAACAACCCCAACTGTCTCAGCCTGTCCTCACAGGAGCTGCTCCAGCCACTGATCTGAGGCTCAAGCCATTGAGAATCCAATGGTTTGCTAAAGATTGTTCTACAAGGTCTTTGCCCTGACATCTTGGTGTTCAGGCATGTTTGGGGATATTTATCTGAGCATGCCAAGGCCATAGTTGGAGGGTGCACAGCCCTGGCATTGTGCTTTCCTGGAATATCCCAGCAGTGTTGATTTGACCTGAGTCGGGTGTATTTTTGTGGTTACATTTCTGTCCATTGAGCCAAGGCGTGTGATACAGGTTCACATTGGCTTTTGTGCTCTCTGCTGACTTTACACCACCTGTGAGATGACAAATGGTTTCTCCTCCAGGGTGAAGTTTGCTGGGACAAACTCACCCAGCAACTCCTTTCACATTTGCTTTGGCAGTGTGGGCTGATAGACAACCAGCCTTTTGAGTGAGGAGGCTGCAGGGCTTTTCTTCGGGCAAATGTCACCTGAAAATTGGGTTTCTTGTGCAATCAAACCACTGTCTTGATGTCTGTCAGTGCACAAGACTGTTGTTCTTTGCCTTCTTGCAGCTATGCAAATACCATGTATCTGCTTGTGTTGGAGCAAAGCCACCCCGTGCATAGTGCTCCTTGTTTTGCAAGGAGTAAAAGTGCTTCATTTTGCCAGCTGACAAGTAACACAAACAGGCAATAGATCAGTAGTTAAAGTTTACAAACTCATAGCGAGGAGGGTTGCTACTGCTGCAGGGACAAGTGGTGTACAATTATTTTCAAGGAAAGGAGCATCTAAATACTGATCAACTGAAGAAATAAATTCTGTAATACTGGGTCCTGTTCTGGGTGCCCCATTTCCAAAAGGACAGAGAGCTACTGGAGAGAGTCCAGCACAGGGCACCAAGATGCTGCAGGGAGTGGAGCAGCTCCCTGCTGAGGAGAGGCTGAGGGAGCTGGGGCTCTTTAGCCTGGAGGAGACTGAGGGGGGAGCTCATCAGTGTCT
>JAOEGS010017697.1:0-14497 GCA_025447755.1 Corythornis vintsioides
CAATAAATTTCTTGTCTCCTTATAAGTCCCGGGTCTCACATCTAAAATAAGATAATAATTGTCTAAACTAAGACAGGTGTTGATTAAATTTCCTGATGGGAAGGCAAGATAAAGCACAAGGAATTTATATATTCACATGAACAAGGGGTGGGTTCTCATTCTGTTTTATTTCAATGCTTTTACATGTATAAAATATACATAAAATACATTAAAATTAGCAAATGGTTTGCTTCTTATCTCTTTGTGAATGCACAAACACATACCTCTGATATAACTTTCTGACCTACAGCAAGCGTGTTTGTGGTACAATATCCTCCAACAGATCACACGTTAACAGAGGACTCTCCTCAACATCCATCCTTCTGATTCAGCTCAAAGTGGGAAACACTCAACTCCAAAGGCAATTAGTTTTTACCTCCCCACTCACAGTTTGGAACCATGTTAAGTAAACCAGCATTCAAATTCAGTAAGAAGCATTACACTCCTGGTGTCCAAACTGTCTCACTATCTTTTCACTGTCTCTTTTCAGTTTCTCTGTGTGAGCATTGATGCGCTCTGTGATGCACTGGGATCTCAGTTCTTCCTCTTCCAGGTATCTTGCAGCTATTGATCCAACTGAAGCTGTAGGCAGGAGGCACTGAAGGGAAACAAAGGGATATCAGGCATTCTTTCATTCCAAGTTTCTTCCAGAAATACTACTGATCCACAAACCACATAACTAGTATACTTCTAAAGGGCTCATGTTGTTGGTTTGGTTTTTTTCCATCAATAAGTATCTCAGCACACATAACTTTTCCATTCCAGAAGTTTCTGCCTTCATGGCACTGAAGGGCCAAAGCTGCACAGAAATAAGCTCTCCATGTGCCTGTTGTACTTGACAGATGGAACCATGACCCCAGAATTATCAACAAGAATTGTCTGTTTTCTTAAGAGAACTGGAGTTTCACTTCAATTACCAGTCCCTCCTCTTCAAACAAAGAGAGGAATGATGTGGCATGTGCAACCACAGACTAACTCCAGAGAACGTCACTAGAAAATACCAGGGTTTTTGCCTTGGGTGCATTAATGCAGCCTCACACTTACAGCCTGCACCTGCTCATTGTCTTCATAAACATCTCAATGGGCAAAATCAGCTCAGGATACAGGTCCCAGGAAAGGGAAAGAACCCCAACTAGATTGCACCAACACTTGGGATATCTCTACTTTCTTCTATATATCTCCTCTCCTGCCCTGAAATAATGGGTTCCTGGTACAATCCCACAGAGGAATTACAGAGCAAACTCTCACTACAGCTCACTGAACAACACTTCAGCTAGCAATGGTCAAAAAACTATCTTAGATTCTTTACAGTCATGAACTATTTCTGCTACTTGCATCACACACCCACAAGTTCTTTACCTACAAAAATAACATGGTAAACTAGACTTAATTTATGAGTTGATGAAGAGAATGTTGTTGTCCAGGGGCTGGCAGGTGAATAAAGTTACTACGGGGCTGCTTTCCTTTACTGAAAACTTGCCCGAGTGTCTTGGCAAGAGAACTTAACTGGCTATTTCCAAAACCCAGAGTCTCACAATTTTCTGGTCCTTTATGCAGGAACAAAAGGAAGCAGAAGCCTGCAGATAACAAGCAAATCTCTCCTACCCCACTACTGCCTACTGATGAGAATTCTCCTCTCATAATGGAATGGATTTAACAAAACTGGAGCCTGATCGTGAACAGGGAGTCCCAGTCAACACCAGGAGAAATTTGCATTTCCTTAGAAGTCTTATTCTTACTTCTCCACACAAAAATAAGTTCATTCTCTACTACTAAACATCAAACCCTAGAGCTTCTCATACCCTGAAGTGGAACTCTTCACACTTCAGTTCTAACCCTGCAAACTGAAGATATTCCATTTAGAATATTACAGTTCCCTAAGGTTCCAACATGTTTTCTGGACATGCCCACAAGCTACTTGAGTTTTGAAACAATCAGGTCCTATTCTGTAGTATTCCTAATGCAGTAAACCTTGTTAAGATCTACAGACCTGACAAGGTTCTGCTTATATGTGCATGAGCCTTAGAGACTCTTCTCTGAACATCCCACAAAATAAAAATATCAGTTGTCACTGCTAGCAACATACAACCAGAGGAGAAAATGCTAAGAAAATGGTAAGGGCAACATGTCTGGAGCCCGAACCAGTACTTGGATTTTCCCTCTGCTGAACTACTAGAGCCCAGTCTGACCCAGGGTATGACTACTGCTCTAAGTGTCCCTCTTCCATTAACCTCCCTGCTCAAGTCAGTCTACAGCCTGGTTATCACAGTAGGAGGTGGAATATTAAATCCCAAGGAAGCAGTGAGTGAGTCCAACTTTCCTGTATTTTGAGCAAGTACTCCAGCAACAGCTGATAATAAAGGACAGAGAAGGTCCCAATGCTGTTCCATACTAAAAAAGTATGATCAAAGACCAAGAAAAATTAATAGCCTCTCCTTGTGAAGTGCAGCAGCAATTTCAGGCTTTCCCATCAGCTAGAGCATAGGTGGCTTTTACGTTCAGTGTGTTGATTACTGTAGTTCAGTTCAGAGGGATCAAACTCTGTATTTCAGTGAACATAGATGTGCAGCACCAGCTTTAAGTTTCACTCAGAAACCATATGTTGAAATACTCAGCACTCTGCATCCACTGTAATCCTCTACCACAGACCCAAGCCAAAAGTTGAATTCTGAAGTGACACAAGGAGATCGTAGTACACACTGATGCACAACACCAGTAGAGGGAGAACCATGAGCTTCTGGAATTAGTTTAGTAATGATATCAAGCACAAAGCCCTTCCCCAAGTAGTTCTGAAGAGTATCTACATGGTTTCCATTGTCCAAGTATTAACCACTTAGTGGTGTCATTTCTTCCCTGTTTCATATTGGATGAATGCTTTCAGAATCACACTGCCAAATGAGAACCCAGTTATACCCCCAGCTGTTGCATAGCAATGAGCTTCTATACAACTGCTTACCACAAGCACAGATTCTCTCAGATGATTTGAAACAGACTGCTTAGATGGTTCATTTGCAAAATTTTCATTTCCATCTAGTCCATGGAGCAAAGAATGTGTTCCCAGGAAAGTGGCTGAAGCAAGTGACTCCATGCAGTTCTTCCTGCAGGTCTGGGAGGACAGCTCACTGGTCTCAGGGGTCACAGTTCCTATTTCAGCAGTTCCCAATCTCTGGGGCTCCCCTAGATGATGCTGGACAGTCCTGTCAGGTTTGTGATACATTTCCTCTGATTGTTCGTCCTGTTTGTGCTGTGCTTCCCAAGTCGTCCTGGAAGGCAGGTTTGAACACAACTGCTTGACAGTTTGCCTATTACCAGCTGAACTTTAGCAAAATCTTGCACAAAGATTATTAACAAAGAGGTTACTAATAACCCTGGCAATCCAAAATGATTCTTGATTCCATAGGACTACCAGATGCACATCCAGTTGCTAGGGAATTCTCTCTCATTCTTTTGCTATTATAGATAACAAAACCCACAGTCTGCACATCCTACTACTGCAAAAAGAAAGTAGCACAAGCCTCTTGGGCCAAATCTAATCCCTTCGCCAATAAAAGCACAGTATTGCTTCTCAAGCAAAGAAAAAGGTAAAAGCAGTCAAAAGGTCAAATGCTATCTGGCTGTGCAAATCACAAACCAGCTGGGACTACAATCTATTGCACTACTTAAGCATAAACGCAGATTCCAAAACAGTTTTTGTGTTTTCCCATACATGCTATGTGCTGGAGATAGATACTTTATATAATGTACATCATCAAGAAGCCACAAATCCTCATACCTCTTCTCCTTCATAAAAAAGTAGCAGCATCCTTGGGGTCATGCAACACTTACCTGTACTGCACATCTTTGGCCTTCGGCTCTTTGTCTTGCCTCTGCTGAGCTGTGCCCTTGGGTTCATCCTGATAGACCTGCTGAGTGACTTCCATTTTTGCTCTGGGCTCTGCTAGATCCTTCTGTAACTGTTGGTTCTCAGATTTAAATTTATCTATCTCAACAGCATAGTCTTCACTGAGTGCTCTTAAGGTGACATCTTTTCCCTAATAGACAGAGAAGGGCTGAAGTAAAAACTTCTGATTTGCAAGACACCAAGTCAAATCCAGACAAAAGGCCAACAAGTGATTCCTTCAGACATAACCCTCTGATCTCAAATTTGAGTGTCAAAATTTTCAAGGCCTTCTTAAGAGCACATCAGTTATCCATGCCTTGTTGTGTCTGCATCTAGACAAGCTGTGCTGATCTGCCTAGAAAAGCAAGTCTCTCACTACTGGATGCTTTTGAAAACAGGAAAATACAGACCAAGAATAGTTCAGATGTATCTGTTTCTGACCCTCAGGTAACGAGAAGGACTACACAACCTCTTCCAGCTGTATAGGATTCCCTCACCTAGCTAAGGCGGAAGTCTCCAAGCCAAAGGTGGGAACACTCAGATGGAACCCCCATAACTGTCTCATCTCATCAACTCTCCAGGTATCAAAGATGCAGGCTCTGCCAGGTACTTCCAACGGGTATACCCCCGTGCCTCACCCTAAACTAATATTAAGAGCTGAGTATTTTGTTCCCACAGATCTGACAGGATAAAAGCTCTGATGATACATTCTATTAGGTTTTCAGCTGTTTGAATCTAGTCCATTCCCCCTGTGAGGCACCAATCTTGGTTTACATGAGACAGAACATGCAGACTAGACATTTCTTCCTTCACAAAGGCACTAAAATGAACCACTTTCAAGGTATTATTCCTGCCAAAACTGCTCCTCTTTCATGCAGGCTCTCCTTCACCCTTCTGGACAAAGAGGCCTCATCTAACCTCAAGCGTGCCACATCACTGGGAGCCCACCACAGTACCCCTTCCTGGCACACTGCCCCAGGCAAACAGCTCATATTCCCAAGCTGCAACCTGCCTACGGAGTGCCAGGGACAGCCCTGCTGAATGGCTCCTCACCAGGAGGGGAACACGTTGACAGCCCAAGAATTGCAAAGGCTCTGAGTTAGGCTAAAAGGACATCACAGATTTAGAATCCATGATCGGAGGTGAACTGGCATAAAACAGAAATATAACAAATGTACTAAAATACATGGGTCATGGAGAAGAAACTGAGATAATGGTTCTGTTTCTTAAGTTTTTCTCACTACTCTCTGAATAAACAACATGCCCAGTGTTTCTGTGTCTTATTTCCTCACAAATAGCCCCCTTGGCTTGGGTTTTAAGTTCACTGAACCAAGCATTTTGAGAGGCCTGGGCAAAGACTACTTTCAGGTAGTGGACACCCCACACAAGGCTCTTCCCATCCCTGGTCCCTAATGCATACCTCCAGCACACAGCACATTTTTTCCAGCATCTCTGAAAGGTGACAGTTTTCCAGCCTCAAGGTTTCCAGCTGGACCAGAATTACCTCAGGAGACAAACAATAAGCTCAGAAAAAAAAGAACACAACAGAAGCCCACAACACCCTACAGGCATTTTCTATCTTCAGTTCAAGCTGAGTACAAAACAAGTTTGGGGCTGTTGGTTCTGCAGAGATCCCATAAAGAAGACCATACCAATAACCATGCACGGTCATTTACTTTAATTTTCAAAGATGTTATCATTCAGGCCCAGTTAGCAAGAGTGAGCTCAAAGAATTCTGTGGGATTGTCAGTTACTGGCTTGAAAAGAAGGAGGAAAACAGTTTCAACAAACACCATAAATGACAAGATTTTGTCAGAATGGTCTCAAAGTCTTTGGTCAAAGGTTGACAAGAGAAGAAAACTATTAACATAGTTAAAAACTAGGATGGTATTCCAAGCCTTCAGATCCCTCAAAGAGGCAGCATAAGAGTCTTCTGTCTTATTTACCCTGTGCTCCACTGCTTTCCTCTCTGCTCTTTCAATCTCTGTTCTCAGCCGTTGTTCTAAGTCTGATGTGGAGCCACTTGCAGATGCAATTGTTATGTCCCGCTGGTGTAACTCTTGTGTCAACCTGGAGATCTCCCTTTTCATCCCCTCTAGCTCACTGCTGTGAATTTGCTCAGCTTGAGAAAGCTGCTCTTTCAGCTGGAGGAAGATATGTACACACCACCCATGAGCTTTTAAAAGATGTTTCAGCAAAAAATCAAAAGTATTGTACATGGTAATGTGAAATCTAAGTACTGGAAAACAAAGAAGCTCTATGTAACAAGGCCTCTGTGCATGCTTGCCCTTCTCGATTGGAAACCACCTCACTGCAGTCCTTTTCCATACCATAAACTGCCAGCTGGACACATTACATGCTGGGGAGTACTCAACTCCCCAGATACAGATATACAACAGATACCCAAAGGTTTACCATCACTGGTCAAGCACAGTAACACTTTAACAACACTTTGCAATTTGTCACTGCTTCCTGAGGCAGAGATGGTGTCTTTAAATAGCTAGCCAGACTTTTCTTCCATTAATTTGTCCTAAGCTGTTTGAATTTATATTAGCTTTTAGCAAGTAAAGCTACCCATGGCAAACTTCCATGAGCTAGCTGGGCACAAAGTAAAAATCTACCTCTTTATCTAGTGGTCTGATGACCACTAGTCCCAGCATCCTGAGAGAATAATCATTCCCTATTTACTTTCCACATGACAGGCATTATTTTATTTTTAGTATGTTCAATCTCATTTATCTCTCTTCCAGATTGATTAAGTCCTATTCCATTCAGCTGCTCCCATAATTTGGTTATCTTTTTTCATACCCCATCTTATTTTATTCAGTCCTTTTTGAGATGGTTGATCTGCACCACATACAACATTCTGGTAGGTATACTGTATATTTTATTAAGTGACATAATAGAATGACTACATAGCTAATTTTTTTCCATAGTATCCATTTTGTCAGCCAGAAATACTAACCACCCAAACCTCCAGAATTTTTCTGAGAATTACAAGCATTTTAGAAAATTGAACCAGATGATCTCTGCCTAGCCATGTAAATACTATACATATGGTGATTTATTTCTGTCACCTCAATGGCTTCCAAGTATATAAAATAGAAACACCCATAATAAATCTCTCTTTCCTCCCCAGCAGCTCAGAGGAGATTCGTTTATTGTGTGGCTGTTTAAATGTGTAACCAACCACGCATCTCTGGCAAGATCAGCATCTCTGTACATTCCCAATATAGGATGAAACATTTTCACAGAAGTGAGATTTTCCACTCAAGTCCAATAACATTTCTACTCTAACCAGGTCCCAGTGAAAGCTCTCACACTGACTAAGCTAGATCATTATTAAAAGTCAAGCCTTTCAGAAGGCTTGCCTCCCTTGGGTGCACAGAGTACTAGAGTGAGGTCTTTGTGGCAGATGATCTGCTCTGTTTCTTCCAGCCTGAGTTCATACATAGGTACCAAGTTGAAACAAACTTCCTTTTTCACATAAGGACTAGGGCACATTTGCAAGCCCTGTCTCAAGTGTGATTGGATATTTTACAGCAAAACTCATTCCCTCTCTGATCTTCCTCTTGTTGACAGCCTGTATTGGGCTTAAATTTTGGATTCCAAGCTCTAATTTCTTTGTATTTTTGTCCCACCAGTACTAATTCAGGTATCTGCACTCTAGAGAAGTATGGCACAATATAGGCCTAAGAGATGCTCAAAGTACTCCACACAGCCATGCATAGAAACCTGCAAACCTATCCTCTCAACTCCTTCGTCAGCTCTGCTCCTCACCCTTCAGCAGGTCACTGGCTCCACAGATCTCCTGGCCTCTGGTCCCATTCACAGCTTTGCTATCTGTGCATTGCTGAGGCACGTGATACACACGACTGACTCCACACGTGCCTTTCCCACTCTATAAGAAGAAAGCAATGGTACCTTTTTAATCTCCACCTTTGATTTATCACCGTGTTTTTCCACTGAATGCAGCTCTCTGATATTCTCATCCAGCTCTTCACTCAGCTGTACACATCTTGCATTTGAAGACACCAGGCTGGGTGCCAAATGTAAAACTACAGATTAGAACACCCCAAGGAGGACGACATGGTCAGACAATCTTTGATCTTCCAAGCAGTCTCCTGTGTCAGTCATAACAGAAACTGGACTCTTAACCTAGACATTCCTCACAAATCCTTTGGTTTCATTTACCAAAATAATTTCAAAAGAGATCAGGAAACTGATCTAACAGATAATTTACCACACTAAGGTTACAAACTTCCCAAGCAAACATTAGTATGAAAACCACAAACTCAGAGAGGAAGACTTGGCTTTAATACTTATTTCACAGGAAGGTCTAGATCTAGTTCTTACCAGGTGACTAATAAAGACTCCTTAACCTATTACGAATGAAGGTACTAAGTTTAAGCAAGCCAAATCACTGAGAACATCCACTGTGTGCAGTGAAAAGCAAACAATCAATTAGCAAAACAGTCTCACTATTAAATTGCAAAATGAACAGCATTTGATTTCTTTAGTCCTTTAATATTTAAAATAAGCAGTAGAACTGGTTAACTTGGTGAATACAATGTGTTAGGTATTATATTATTACCCAAGTTTCATTGCATAACTAGGAGAAGCAAGCAGCTGGGTACCTGTTCTCAGGATGAGTCACCTCTAACAAGTGCTGTTCCTTCTGTTCCTTCTTCTGGGCAACATCCAGCTGCAGGAGTATATGCTCCAGCTCCAGAGAAGACACCTGTTTGTTTTGCAAGCGTTCCTCCAAGGCCCTAAGCAGAAAAGGGAACTTTAATTTCATCACAGAACTGTCACATCTGAGTTCACTAATACAGGGAACATAATCACCATTTTCTTGGAATTCTCTGGAAAATACACAAAATCCAACAGGAGTTGACACCAGTGTGTGCTCTGAACAAGCCAACCTACCAGCTGGACGACGGCCCCTTGTTTGAGTTCGGGCCTATTATAAAACATCACATCCTACTTTGATGTTGGCTTCCCTGATCCAGATAGTCTCTCTGTCATGAGCAGACATCCAGCTTGCAAGGAACAGTATGGCTGTTAGCTAACATATACCAAAACTTTTTGACATGACCATCAGAACCCTACAGCTTTTGCACATTGCCAGTGCAGAAGGGGAAGGGCAAGATGATTTTGTCACATATGTAGTTACCTTACCAAGGCACTAATCTGACATCATTACATCTGTAAGAAAACTTTCACATATGTTAATAAGCATATTATCAAATCCTGAAAGGCCTCCAGCACTTAACTGAAAATTCTTGGGAAAATTAATAATTAAAAAAAAAAAAATCTCAAAAACCTTGTGATACCTCCAGAAACCTAGCTGAGAAGAAAGAGTCCTTCCACATGCTTCCCTGAGTATCAGGTGATTTCAAAAAGCAATGCAATTTGGCAAATGCTGCAAGGAAGCATAGCACTTTTGAGAAACTTCAGTGTACCACTCTAGGTATCAATCAATACAAATCCAGCTGTATGAAAATGCTTCTGCCATCCTCAGTGGGAGAACCTGGAATATAGGTCTGCATTTAAGAGCATAGATGCTACCTGATGAGAAGTTCTTTTGTTTGAAGAATTTCAGTCACCCTGGCCAGCTCTTTCTGTAACTGTTCCTGGCGCAGCTTTGAGCTGTCAATGAAATATTCTTGAGACTGCAAGGTGGCTGTAAGTTCCATCTTCTCATCCTGTAGCTTCTGCATGAGAGGGAGGAGGAATGGCTTTTGCAGGATGAACCAAATAATTTTGTTATATGCAATGAGATGCTGATGAGATTTTTTAAGAAACCTTTGGACGTACTGCTGAGCACCCTATGGGTACAAAGCCAGCTTTGAGGTCAATCAGGAACTTTAAAAAAGTTCTAGAAAGAGAGGAGAGTTCTGGGATGAAGAGCCTTCCTGCTGCTTCCCACAAATGCTGCTTTATATTCACTTTCCTAACAGTTCCTCCACTGACCTCTAACATTTTCTTGGTTTGTCTTAATTCTTCTTGAATTCTTTTCTGATCTTCTAGAATCATCCGATTGCTTTCAGTCAGGTCATCCACTGTCATGTTAAGCCTCTCCATCTCCAGCTCACTGGTACAGATAGTATCGCTGGCCCTCTCCAGCTTGCTGGTTAAGTGCTGGATTTCTGATTGACTGGCCAGCTCCACTGACACCAGAACCTGCTTCTGACTGGCAAGGTGAGTCTGCTAAAAGCAACTGATTTGCATTATAGCTAAATTATAGAGAACACAGCGTATCAAAACTACATTCAGAACAACTACTGATTTTTTTGTCTAACAAGCCACATTCTCAAAGTAAGCAACTCTACCTTTCAGGGAACTAAAGAAAGTGTTGTTCCTGGGTTATGCATACGATGGCTAAAACTTCTGAAGGCAAACAGAATTAAAAAAAAAAAACCAAAGCAACAAACCACCAAAGAAACAAATAAACCAAACTAAAACCACCATCACCAATAAAAACACACACACAAAAAAACCCCACAAACAAACAAACAAAATCAAAGGGACTCTCTGATTTGGAAAGCAGCTCAAAGGGAATCTAGGAAAAGAGGACTTCAGATCACTCAAGATGTCTAAGTATGAATTAAGAACAAAGCTGCATCTTACTTTTGCTCATTCACCAAAGGCTAGACCAGGAGAAATGGCAGCATGTAAGGAAGTTTGTAAATTCTATATACAAACTAGAGATTACCAAACCATTAATTCCACACCAGGATAGAAGGCAGATCTTGGTGCACAATGAAAAAAAAAGCCCAAACACAACAACAAACAACAACAACAAATTCACAACTACCAAAATAGGACAAAATCCAAACTTGGTCTAATAGTCAATTACAGTTGGCTTCATGAAGTAAATGGTGCTAACAGCTTGTGAGAATGCTCACTTTGAACATTTCATTGTTCTAATGGCAGACAAAATTATAAGGAACATACAACTAACAAACAATGCTCTACTATTTACAGGCATCACTCTTTATTTCAAAGCATTTCTTTCCATATAATTAGCTGGCAAAAATGTAACAAGCCAGCCCTCATAGAAGCTTCTAAGAATATCCACTTCATATATTGACTTTTTGTATAGTACCTTACAATATTAAAGGCTGAAACAAAATATTTCAGTAGTCTTTTACTCCCAGTTTCTAAAAGAGACAATTCCTGCCAGCTTCACAATCACTACATGCCATAATTCATTGCCCAAGACATAATACCTCATAACAGAGAAAACGATAGGAACTGTGCACTTAGAAACTATAGTATAATTTAGTGCCTTTTCATTCTCTGAGTAGTCATGACAGAAAACAAAACCAGGAAGGGCAAGAATTTAATGAACAGCCTTTCTCCACCCAAGAAACCAGAATAACTAGATGACCTGGATATTTATTTCTACATTAAGAAAACATTTAAGCTATCTCTTATTTCCATCCACAGAACATGCAGGAGAGCACAGACCTCAAAGTTTCACCTGTTAACTTTAAAGACTGGAGGTGTTACAGGAAGGTGCTCCTCACTGGGTAAGAATGCCAGGCTTCCCTAAGCTACACTGAAAGATATGAGAGGAGGCCAGCTGAAAGAGAAGAGGAAGTACTCCATGGACACAGAGCTCATCTTGACCTTGGGCTAGAAAAGGTATCAAGCATACAAAATGCATAGAAACATCTAAGGCAAAAATTTAGCACCTTCATGGGTTTTTTTTCTTTTTTTTTTTCTTTTCTTCAAAGAAACTGAATACTCAGGCACTCTGTTGACAGTACCTATGCACCCAAGTTGTTTACACCACTTAGGAAAAGTATCCCAAAATGTTTTGTTTTTCTGCTGCCCAGTAAGAATTCCTCAGTGCTCCAGAATACCAGCCTACACTTCAATTGTCTGTTCTCAGACAATTGAACTATCAATGATACAAAGACAGAAGAGCAGCAAGACCTTCTGCATTTGTAGATCTACTAGTGTCAGCCTCTCACAACGCCCCTGTCAGAGGGGCTGTCATTACAAATACTCCTTGCAGGAGCTTCCACTCCAGAGCAACTCAGGAGCCCATTTAGTGTAAAGCCCTCAGCAAGAGCTTCTTATCAGTGTCTGCTGTGATTGTGTCAATGTGACTTCACAGCTGTACTCTAGGTCAATTCATCTTGCTCTGCTGAAGCACCTCCAGCTCACTGAATGACTGGCTTCTCAGGAACAGCAGCCCTACTACTTCTTGTCTTTAAGATACTTCAAAAAAAAAACCAAAAACAAACGGTGGGGTGCAGACTCTAAACTGCTGTTACTTCAGTACTTTGTAGAAGTATCTACTGTAGGGGAAGACTATTTTCCAACACCATCTTCTGAGCTGGACCCACAAGGTACTTATTTAGCTACTGGCAGGTACATAGCTTTGATCCAGACAGCATGAGGTAACAGTTGTTTTAAAGTGTCATATGCTGTGGTCTCTGCCTCTGAGGGAAAGCTTCATCCTACTGTCTTCTCTACTAATTGAAAGGACAGAAGAGAGAGCTGCACAAGGTTTAACTGAACTCAATATTGACAGACTCCACATCTTTTTTCCACACAGCACTCACACAAGTAAACCTTACTCCACCAGAACATTAAAAGTCATTTCAATCGCAATCTAAACTGGATTCAAACCTGAGAGATTTCATTAGTCTCTCCCTCTTACCCCCTCCCTCCCTTCCCACCTGCTGCCACAAACAAAACAAAAACTTTCAGCATGCATTAATTGTACCTGAATGAGTTCAGACTGCTCAGCCAAAGCCTTCCTCTGTGCTTCCAGTGATGCCACCTGCTGCTGATAAAGCAAGCGCTGCTTCTCCCAGTCAAGTGATTTTTGACGAAACTCCTGCAAGGACAGCAGGGGTGGGGTGGAGCAGTATGTCCATGCAGTTAACAAGAGGGCCCCCTCTTAGTTCATATCCATGTTTGCTTTGTCTCTCCACCATATCTTAATGCACCTTTCCCCACAGCAGGGAAACCATTAGCCAGTCATTTGATGCACCAACTCAGCAGCATAAAACCCCTCACATACTGTGCCTGCTGTATTTCTCTCCCTCCCAAGTTAAAATGTCAGTGTCAATTATTGCTGTTTACAAATGCTAAAGTGCTAACATATTCAGGGCTATTTTCATAGATTTGATGTCAGAGGTTTAACAACACGAACTGGCTTTAGCTTCCCAAACATGCTGCTATTGAAATCATGAAGATGACAAGTATGAACTACAGAATTTTAAGATTAATCTCAGCTCCAGAAATTGGACACTACATCAGTCAGATGTGTTTGTTAGCCACATCTTCAGGGTACAGAAGAAAACTGAGTGCAATTGAGCTCAGAATAGCAGAAAGATGAAAAGGTAAAACAGGGTTGAGAAGGAATTTGACTGCAACTTCCTCTTCCTCAGAAATGAGATGACAACCTCACCACACTGGAATTTATTCCATTTATAAAATTTAGTTACTCTTCTAGCATTTTCTTTCTTTTATTTAGTCTAAGAATAAGAAAATCAGCATAGATTAACCTGTTAACTCAGAGGCCTCAGTGCAGGAAACTCCCTTTATTACACAATTAATTGAGAAAAGCAACATCTGAAGAGTAAATGGGGAGTACTTTTTAAGCAGCACTCATAGTTAGCTCAATTCCTAGTTGACTGTTCAGTCACCAGTGAAGCCCAGAAAGTAATTTAATACATAACAACTCTGGTTAGCACTTGCTTTTTCACTACATACCTCCAGCTTCCTGGTCAGTCGGTTTATTTCAAACTGATCCTCCCCTTGTCTAATGTTACCATCTCCTCTAGCTTCTCTTAGGTGTTTCTTCTGCAGCTTCTCATAGTTCCTCCTCAGCCTGCACAGCTGCAAGGAATACAGTGAAAGAGACAACTTTGTTTAAGGCCTTAAAACAATAATTAAACAGCACTTTAAAAGGCACATAGAATGGCTTTACACAAACAATTCCCCTAATCAGCGCCACACAGCTTGCAAATGAAGACTTCTATTTGTATAACAAGCCTATTACACCAACAGGATTGCAAAGTATGCCTTATATAGGACTAGCAAGGTGTCACTGAAGTCTTGACATCAGCAGTTTTAATTAGACCTCTGTCTTACCACTACTAAAACATGATTAAATGTTTACAAGATGGAGATTTACATGATTGTGTCAGTGTTTCTTCTGTTTAATGTAGCTGTTAATGCAGCAAGAGCACGGTACACCTCTCTCCAGGCAGCATCCAGACACAGGCATAGCTGGCATGATCTCTGGATGATCTCATGTGGAGGGGCACATCACACCACACACAGGGTGGGTGACAGTTCTACACAGAGGTACAATTTCTTATATGATTAAAATACACCTGTGAAACTCAGGTGGGAACTGTAACTCGCTTAGTGAGAGGACAATTTGAGAATTCCCATTATATATAATATCAGCATTACTTCATCTGTCATTTTCTGCTTAGATACACTATGTATTTCACAAAGAGTGAAACACAGAATCACAGATATTAGGGGTTGGAAGGGACCTAGAAGATCATCTAGTCCAACCCCCCTGCCTGAGCAGGATCA